>LGRX02007429.1:0-15681 GCA_001247695.2 Cymbomonas tetramitiformis | reverse complement strand
CCAAAGTGTCTAATTGTGAGTCATCGCGCTTTGGCCAGGGACCGTTCATTAGCTAATGAACGGTTCCCGCAGCCAAAGTGTCTAAGTGGGAGTCGCGCTTTGGCCAGAGACCGTTCATTAGCTAATGAACGAGTTCAAAAAAAAACATACCTGCTTCTTGGCCAAAAAGTATTTGAAGTCGAATTTGTCTTCAGATCGTGAGCTGTTTTTTAGCAAGTCTTTGATGAAGTATTCCTTCCTATCTTTTTGCGACATACTAAAAATATTTTCGCGAAAGGACTTAATATCTGCCGATGAGAAAGATAGACAGCAGTACGACTTGCAATTGCACTTAATGGTTTCTGCCATTGATATACTGTCAGCCTGCAAACGTCGCTGCTTGATACTAATTACGCCTGTATATTGTTTCTTGCGTATGTCGGATTCGTACGGTTTGCGCGTTACAATCTGCTTGTTTACTTCACCGTTAATGCACCGAAGAGGTTCTTCATTAAGCAAGTCTAAACTTGTCTCTGAAAATTCGGTATCAAGTCTGCTTTTTATCTCTTCTAAGTCAATTTCGCGCAAAGCGCGTGTCCCGGAAACGCGTGAAGAATTAGAGCTAACTTCCGATCTAGACGTCAAAGGCGCGTTCCAAAGAACCAATTGCGTATTTGCGCTCGGGGCTGTGCTTGGAATTGGCTCATTATCAAAAAAGTCAGCCCCTATTTCCATAGAATCTTCAATAACTATTCCCGGGCACGGTTTGCAGATAATCTCGCAACCCTCATCAAAAGGAATAGAAAACATATTTTCGTCGAAATTAGCCGTCATTAGCTTATGAAGCCGTTTTTTTCGTTCTGAAAATGATATGAACTTGCGAGTCAACGGAGAATTTCTATCTTACTGAATCGATCGATTCTCGATTTCAGCGCAAATGACACCAGCATATCTTAAAATCATATCCTTGATCTGAACAGACCGAATCAGATAGCGACAGCAGATGTCATTTTTGACGGAAATCGTCATCGATATTTGACATGTCATTTTCAGCCGCCAAAAATGACTTTTACAATTTTGCTAAAGTTACATCACTTTTTCAAAGTTTCTTCACACACACACCCCTTTCACAGTTGACAGCCAATTTCTCTCATTTCAGTATGACGACAGCAGAAACATTTCAAGCACTGAGGGAACAGCATACTTTCCAGTTATATCTTGGCCACAAGTGGAGCATTGTTAGAACGCTAGAAACCGACAATCCTACAGACACCTTGCGAATAATAATTCACTCAAATGACCAAACCCAGCTTGCTGACGAAATGATGTACAGTTTTCCCCAATACATCTCTACGACTGTAGAAGAAGGTAGCCTTCTTCCGGAAAAACGCGTTGCGTACAGTATAATTGAAGGCCAGCGTCCAATTTTGTATATCGTCGCCATTAGAAACAACAAGCTCACTGTGATCGAACTGGACAGCGATGACTTTGAGGTAGACTCGAGCTGTCCTAGGCACACGAATCGGCTTTCGGCTTTTCAAAACTTAAAAAGTAGGGCAGAAGAACAACAAAAAAGCAAGGCATTCTATATAGCGAGCTATGTTAACACGGCGTGGAAATCGTCGATTACAGCTGCTTTCTGGCAAAGCAAGAGGCCACCGGCAGTGCCTGATGACCCGTCGGCCTTGGTAGCGAGATACCTGTTGTACAGGCTTCGGTACGTCCCTTTCGCGCCTTGAGCCTGTCCCTGGGCGGAAAGCGTTCATTAGCTAATGAACGCTTTCCGCCTCGAAACGCGCGCCTTGAGCCTGGACCGGGGCGGAAGGCGTTCATTAGCTAATGAACGCTTTCTGCCTCGAAACGCGCGCCTTGAGCCTGTCCCTGGGCGGAAAGCGTTCATTAGCTAATGAACGCTTTCCGCCTCGAAACGCGCGCCTTGAGCCTGGACCGGGGCGGAAGGCGTTCATTAGCTAATGAACGCTTTCTGCCTCGAAACGCGCGCCTTGAGCCTGTCCCTGGGCGGAAAGCGTTCATTAGCTAATGAACGCTTTCCGCCTTGAAACGCGCGCCCTGAGCCTGGACCGGGGCGGAAGGCGTTCATTAGCTAATGAACGCTTTCCTCCTCGAAACGCGCGCCTTTAGCCCTTATCGGGCTGGAAGGCGTTCATTAGCTAATGAACAGTTTCGTCTTGTCCCAGGCTGCCAGGAGAACGGCAATGGAGCTTGCTGCCCAACGTGCCCTTCAAGGACCTGGTGGCTCCAGAGCGTTTACTGGAGCTGGCGCTAATGTGGATATGTCTCAAGTGGCCACCCCATCTGAGGCAAGGAAGGCGGCCGAGGTGGCTGCATGTGGGTGGCACGCTAAGCTGAAAGTGGAGCATGCATCGAAGATGGATTATGAGGAGAAAGCAGAGCTGTGCAAGCAAATCGAGATGGAGCACCGGTGGCCGAATCCGATGGATTTCGACGAGGCGGCGGAGCAAGGGAGTGTGTTTCGTCTCCCCATCAAAAGCCTGCACCACGCGACGGGGTACGAGGCATGCCGGGATCAAGAGAGGGGCTGGGTGAACGAGATCAAGTCCAGCAGGAAGGAGAACCCGTGGGCCCCTTTTAATGCGGGTCTTGTTGCGATCGACGATGTCAAAACCCGTGCCGAATTCTCCCTGAAAAAAGCTTTGAGGGGAGGATACAGCGGCAAGGTTTTTGGGCACCAGCACTGTTATCAAGCCACCGACGAGTGTCACGAGGAAATCCCGGCGGAGATAGCCTTTCAGTACTTCGAGAGCAAGATCTACATCGGTCTCACGCCTGACATGATTCGGTTCTTAGGCGAAATGCAAAACATGATCGACCAGAAGCAGAAAGGCAAAGACAACACTCAGTTCATGCAAGGGCTTCGTTCGACCCTTTTCGAAAAGCATGGGGTCGTGTACAAGGTTTACCGAGAAGCGTTGATCTCCGAGTTCGTCGCCAGCGTCCCCGAGGACACCGAACGGGGTACCCCTTATCAACCTGGGTATTACGAGGACGGAGGGCTGGTGAGAAAAATGGCGGAATTCGAATCAGAGCATGGATTTTCAGTCCCGGATCCCGAGAAATATCCCCAGGGATTCCAGTACATGGAGAAACGGGGGACGTTTGAGAACGAGGAAAACCCTGAGGGAGACCCTGTGGTAGAGGTGACGTTGACGGTGCTGAACGATGACATCGACGCTCACCTCGATCGGGTCACAGATTGGTACCCCGTAATGTCTCACTTGAACAAGTCGATGGAATCGCATGTGAAGGAAGTAGCGATGTCCAAGCATCAAGTGCTCGGCGGCGTGCAAATCAACCACTACTTCATGCACTGGACAATTGCCAATTTCCGGCCGCAGACGTGGGCCCTCTGCGTTAGCATCATGGAGGCTTACAGAAGGTTTGACCTGAAGGGCATGAAAAACCCTTTGGCTTCGAAGACCAAAAAGCGCAAGGCCTCATCTTCGCCCGCTAAGGGACCCGCCAAGAAATCTGGCAAAAAGGGCACCTCCAACCGACAGGTAAATTACTTTTTACTTCTGCTTCAAACAGTGCTCTCCCTCCCAAAGCATCCTTTTCTATATTTTAAGACATGCTAAAAATGTTTTTTTTACTTACAGATAGAAGACGAGGTGCAACGAGGAGGCGGGGACCACGGAGCGGGCTCGTCTAGAGGGGCAGGCATTTTGGTGGAAGAAGCTCAGTTTCTCCACAATGCCAAATCCATGGGTATGACGTTCTGGATTAACTTGGGCGGCTTGGCGGGGGAGGCGGAGTTCGACAAGGTGGACACTTATCTGCGCCAGATTATTAACAAGGACTTGTCAGTAAAAGAGGGGGGCCTGATGATAAGCCAGTTCAAGAAGGAACGCATGGTGCAGAAGCACTTGGTGTCCGCGGCGGGATTGCAAACCTGGGACGAATTCAAGGCCGAGTTCACCCCCTACTGGAGCTCCCAAGAGAAAATCGAGTCGTTGATCGGCTGCTTACCTTCAACTCAGGGGGGAGCGCGCCGGGGGGGGATCTGGGGAAGTTCCGCACGCGATCTTGAATTACGTCGAGAACGCGCGGGCGAATCTCAAAGAAGCGCAGGCACCAAGCGCGGCTCACATCCAAGGCTTGCAACAGATCGAGGTGAAAGTCGACATCAAACTCTATCGGGAGGCGCGGACCGACGGGCCGGAGGCTAAGGTTGCTGGAGAGGCAGGTCTGGAGGACGACGAGCCCACACATCAGGAGAACGTGCCGATGCTACCTCGTTGGAAGATCGTCAAGGGCAGCATGAACGATATGAAGGACGTCCCGAGACTGCCCTTCACGGGGACGATCATCGACTGCAATTACGAACTTGACAAGGAGAAGACTCCCGACGCGATGACCAAGAAGGAGGTGCAACCGTTCCTGGAGTCTTTCAACGCCAAGACCACCTCCCCGGCATGGACAGTCGCTATTTTTTGCGGTTTCGCCCAACAAAACGATTTCCTGGAGGTGATTGACAATTACTGCTCCGGCCGCGCGGAGCGGTTCTTCTGGCACAAGGCGAACGTGCACATGAACCCCAACAAGTCCGTACGCTACAATGACGTTGAATGTGGCGTCCTGGGGTACCATGTAAAAAGCGATGCCCAGGGGGAGTCTTCTAAAAAGCCGGAGTGGATGTTCAACTTTGATTTGGGGGATGGTGAACGTTACAGCCGCGCGTCACTTTTGCGCGGCTTCCCGGTTGTGCACCAGATGTTCAAACGCGAGGGCAAAGTCGTGAATAACCATCAGAAACCCCTAGCACTGTTGATGGAGCTGATCCAGTGCCACATGCTCGGTGACAATCCGGGCAAGACGGATGAGAACGGCCATCCACTCAACTGGATTCTCGACGCTTGCTGCGGCGTCGGCTCGACGTCCATGGCCGCCATGAGGTGTGGTATGAACGCAATCGGCTTCGACCACGACCAGTACATGGTCAGCTCTGCGCAGCAACGGCTGACCAATTTCGACGCCGAGCCCGATCAAAAGGCCGAGACGGAGCCCAAGACGAAGAGCGAACCGACGGCGAAGGGAAAGGAAGCAGCCACTGCCGAATCTGAGGAAGAAGAGTTAGAAGAAGATGAGGCAGAAGAGAATGCTGAATAAATTAGTAGGATTTGTCGACCGCCCTGACTGATAGTATCAGTCATGCCTCGACGGTATAGGGTGAAAAGTACTCTGCTCGTAAACATTTGAATAAAGAATGATACATGTGTGCATATTTCGGTGTTTTCATTGTACGCATACTGCACTTTTCTAGCTTGTCGCCTTTATGTATCCCTATTTCGCGCATAAATATCACTAAACCCTGATTTTTATGAAATATATATAAATCCAAAAATGACATATGATAATGTCATTTTCATCGAATAGTGTGTTCATAGGAGAATGGCAATATGGACGAATGAAAGCAGAGTGGAGTGCGATCCAAAGATCGATGCCGATTTTCCGATTTTCCGATATTATTTCCGATATGTCATGGATTTGGTACCAGTTGATACCGATAAGTGCAAACGTGGCATTAGTCGATTGCAATATTCGTCCTCAACCTATTAGTCGATACCAATAGTACGCAATGCAGTATTAGTCGATAGCGATATTCCGATACCGACATAAAAAGGTATCGATTGATAGCGATATTACCGATATATCGATATATCAGTTATCGGCAGTTATCGATACCGTGCCTTGAGGTCAGCCCCAGGGACCCGTTGGAGCAGGAGCTGCTGAGGAGCATGAAGACCGATATGGTGACCACCAGGGCAGTGGGCAGCTGGTGCAACAGCTACTTGGGAGCATTCGGCAGGTTTTCCAGATGGTGCAGAGAAAGGCAGCCCCCGCGGGATCCATGCCCAGCATTGGCACTCACAGTGGCTTTGTACCTGCGGTTCCTGACAGACAGGGCAGAGACTTACTCAGTGGTCAAGATGGCATCAGGAGCTATTTTTTCAGTGCACGAGGTGGCTCTGGTTCCGAGAGATCAGAACCCCACCAAGTCGGAGCTGTGCAAGGCAGTGAGGGAGCAGGCCAAGAGGAAGTTTGGCTTGGGGGTGAAGAACCGCAAGGCAGCCATGCCCGTGGCTCTGTTGGCAGTCGGTATCAGGTTGTACCATTCAGACAGTAAGGGTTGCTTCTCCATCATCAGGCTGACCGTGGCATGCATGGGGGCAGTCATGTGGGCGGGGTGCCTGCGGTATTCGGACATGAAGATGGTCTGGGTGGGGGCCATGAGATTCTACAGCACACATATGGTGTTTTTGCTCTGCCACAGGAAGAATGATCAGTACAGAGACGGTGACGTGGTGTATGTCTCCCGCGGCTCGGGAAAGCACTTCTGCCCAGTGGACTTAGCAGAGACACTCATCGAGGCAGGGCAGTTGTCAGGAGTTGTGAATCTCTTCCAGGGTTGGGACGGTAGGAAAGCGGTGAGGGATCCTCAGGTGCCGTTGAACGGCAAGCACATGGACTATCATGTGTGCAGGCGGGAAATAGTCCGCATGGTGGCTCAGGGTACTGGTAAGACGGAGGAGGAGGTCCGCCAGGTCTTCGGGACCCAGAGCATGCGGTAAGGCGGTGCCACTGTGGTGGCCCGCAAGGTGTCCTTCGAGGACTTCATGCGGCACGGGCACTGGATGACTGCGTCGGCAGCCACGAGGTACATTGAGCCGTCCACCGAGGAGCGGGTGGCAGTCACCGTGGCAGCTGACTACTAGATCGTTCGCATGTGGAGCACTAATTGCAACAGTGCTGTAGGAGTGACACTGATGTGTCCTGGCCATTATGTGTGCCTGCGGGCTATTATTGGTATATATTACCTGCAGACTGATCTTTGTTTTGTCTCCGTGACATGCTCTTGCTTTACAGATGTGATTATTGGTTAGCTAGGGTAGCTAGGGTAGCTAGGGGGGGCCTGCAGGGCAGGTGTGTCACATAACGGGATGTTATGTGTCACAGTGCAGAGAGCGGAGCGATAGGTGCTGTGTCACATAACTCAGGTTATGCGACACACCGGACCGAGGGTCCCGGTCAGGCAGTATAAGGTTGCGAACTCCCAGAGAGTTCGGCTCCGGTGTTTGATCATATTTCGGATTCAGGGTATTATTCCCGCCCTCCGCCCTTCTGCTGAGATCCATGATATATATATTGGCAATAATAAGTTTCATCTCTTGTTGATTCGCTGACGGTTCCGCCTTGACCGTCTTTGTTGTGGCACTAATAACTTTAGATTATTAGTGCCTTCCTATACCCTATTTCCGTGACATGCTCTTGCTTTACAGATGTGATTATTGGTTAGCTAGGGTAGCTAGGGTAGCTAGGGGGGACCTGCAGGGCAGGTGTGTCACATAACTCTCTCACCTCGCCCATCACATATATAGATAATAATTTATTGCGGTGGGGGGCGACGTATAGTAATATTACCGCCGGAAGTTAAGGATATCTAATTATATATACGATTTACGGTATATATAATTTATATAACATATTTGCTTGAAATTTCTTGGCGCTTCGCAATAAAGAGGTCTTGGGGTAGTGGGGTAGCGGGGAAGCGTTTGGGGGTCACGAGGTGGAAGCGTTGGGGAGAGGGGGGTATTGGGGGGGGGGAGGGGAGGAGCCGGGAGGAATGGGGGCGACGGTGGTGACGGGGGATATCT
Organism: Cymbomonas tetramitiformis; assembly: GCA_001247695.2. Taxonomy (NCBI): domain Eukaryota; kingdom Viridiplantae; phylum Chlorophyta; class Pyramimonadophyceae; order Pyramimonadales; family Pyramimonadaceae; genus Cymbomonas; species Cymbomonas tetramitiformis. Next base: position 8,008 of record LGRX02007429.1, on the reverse strand, counting down.
AGGGGTAGGGGGGTGGGGGGTGGGGGGTATAAACCAAGCCGCATCGTTACTAATAATAAGTATAATAGCACCGTGACCCCCCACAAAACGCTTCCCCGCTACCCCACTACCCCAAGAACCCCCCTCCCCCTCTTTATTGCGAAGCGCCAAGAAATTTCAAGCAAATATGTTATATAAATTATATATACCGTAAATCATATATATAATTAGATATCCTTAACTTCTGGCGGTAATATTAATATACGTCGCCCCCCACCGCAATAAATTATTATTTATATATGTGATGGGCGAGGTGAGAGAGTTTTCTGAATTAATTGGTATTCGGTTGGTGACATCGTATTCAGTCGGTGACATGAACTGATTTGGTTTATGTCGCTCATGTCACTGACTGAATTAATCAATCAGTCTAATCAGTCGATACCTTCACGAGTATCGCTTCTCTTGTTCCCAGAGAGCAGAGTTTCTCCGAGCGCGGCCGCTGCGCGGCCTGCGACACCCGAGGGTCGACGTTACAGTTGATCGAAGAGGCTCGGAGAAACTCTGGCATTGGCAGAAGCGCTTAAATGCCCATTTTCGCTCTCTTTTCCCCGCAAATAGGTTAAACCAACAGCCGAAAACGAGGATACGATCATTTATTGCAAGCTGTGTAGTTAACGTAATGGAGCAAACTCGACGGAATATTGCAGGTATGACCTCTAACTATTATTTCTTCTTGCTCGCTTGCGAATAGGAGGCGCCTTTAGGGCCCTTTAAAACGCATGGCTGATAGGGTGCTTTCGCAGATTAGCGCAATGTCTCTTACCCATCTTTATGTTGGCTGCAACCAGCATAAAACCCAAAGTTCCGAAGCATATTACTCATTGTTAATGATACATCATATCGCTCCAAAGCAGTGTTGTTTGAAGGGCTACTAGACCTTTAGAAAATTGTCAATATGTGGTATACCTTCTTACACCCATGGGGGCTTGCATAGTTGTGCCCTAGAGTTGGGGTATGATCGCGAAAATACAAAATGCTCCTTAATATGTTGGCTGCAGCCAACATAACAAAATTGTGCAATATGGGCGGCATGAGAAGGGCATTGAAAAATCGAGCACCCATGTTGTCAAGTTCTCGAACTGCTCTTTCTGGAGTGTCTTGTCAAAACTTTCATCCGAGTTCATCTTGACCCTCAAAATATCGATCGAAGTAACATGGATATGTAACCACCCAAAATCTTTTGGAAATTCCACAAAGTTTCACATTCTCTTGAACAGTAACCCGAATTCTCGCCGATGATTTCCAGCGGCCCAATATTTTTAACGCATGTGTGAAAGAGAACATCCCCGCCGTCATTTTGAGCTAATAAAGTATACAATCCGGTACCGACAGCTCCCGGTATTGTCAACAAGGCTTATGTTGGCTCCAGCCAACATAAGGGGCCCTAATGTTGGCTATAGCCAACCGATGGGTAATAGACAGCAAGCTAAGCGTGGTGGAGATGATTGATTAAACGCTCTATAGTTAACGGAATGGATCAAACTCGACGGCATATTGCAGGTGTGACCTCTAACTGTTATTTCTTCTTGCTTGCTTGCGAATGGGAGGCCTCTATGGCTACTATCCCATGGTCCTTGTGGAAGGACCATAATCGTTGCGAATGGGAGGCCTCTATGGCTACTATCCCATGGTCCTTGTGGGAGGACCATAATCGATTATGGTCCTCCCACAAGGACCAATGTTGCAAGAATTTAATTGGGCATCGGTTCGGATCTAGAAGGCGCGCCCAATGATTTTTAGTATCAATGGGACATATATTAATTACTTCGATGCTTGGTCCGGCCTGGATCCACCCAATATATCCATGCCCAACATCTCTCCTCGTTCGCGCGCCGTGACGCCAGGTCCCTGGGTGCACCGGTCTGGAACCCCATATATGGCGCGCTCTTTTTCCTCGGGCGTGGGAGGGCCCCACTGCTGTGTGGCGTGGTCCAAGACTGTGCCCTTCCTGTCGTCCCTGAACTGGTAAGAGTCTGGGAAGGACATCATACCGGAATATCCAAGTACACTAGATATCAGAAAGTCCCGTACTCGTGTGGATAAACTGTATAAGATAAATAAACCCTAAGCTAGATATACCCGGAACGGTCTCGGACGGTCTCGGAGTCTAGCCTACCTGTGACACAGCGTGTGTCACAGTACGAACCTACAGATCAGTCAGCAGTCCAGTGTTGGTCCTAGGGATCTGTCATAGGGGCCTGACCGGGACTCCCAGTCAGGGCTGCCTATACAGATTTCAGCACACCACCCCAGCACTGTGGGTGGTGACTGGCTAGGAGAGTCAGAAAATGTAAAGCTGTAAGTGTTAGGGCAGGAGCCAGGGTGACAAGGCCTAACTGCTAATCTAACTGTGCAATTCTGATACACAAATTAGAACCCTCTAGCTAGCACAAGAGCAGAAACTCACAGGCAATTAAGGTCCTGCTAAACTACTGAAAGGCTCTGTGTCAGCAAGTCAAATTGAAGATTTCAAAGGTGTCAAAGTAAAACCATAAACCAGATTGAAGAAGTCTTTGAGGTCACAGGAGTTCTGCACACCACCATGTTGGTGTGCCTCCAGAGTGAGCAAGAAGTCAATCGACAGTACCAAAGTAGTCAGCGGTGGCCTCACGGAAGTCCATCCCATAATAGGAAGTAAAGAAGCCAGCACCGTAGTAGTGCTCCACATCCAGAGGTCCGCTCTCATGTAATGCCATACCGTAATAAAATGCCATGCCGAAGCCCAAATCCGCTTGAGCTAAATCCTGAAATGCTAGAAAGCTCAGTCTGTCAGGAGGCTCGGGCGGCTGAAGCTGTGGCACATCGTCAGTTAACAAGAGACCCTGAGCCGGCATCACCGATTCAACAAAATCATTCGTAAAGTAAAATGACGGAGTCTCCCAATCGAGATCACCACCAGGCGAAGGCAATCCCGCAGCCGACCGAGCGTCGGGCACGGCTGCCACCCCCATGATCGAGATGCAAAGAACGAGGGAAAGGAGGAAAGGAATGCCCCACGGACCAACCGTGGCAGGAAAGCCCCAGGGCGGCTTCCCACAACCGTAGGTCCTCTGCTCGCCCGCGGGTGGCCCGGAAACATGATTGGCCGACGGAGGCGTGCCCCGCGGCTTCAGCCGGAAGCTGCCGTCGGCAAAGTCCTCATAGTCGTCGGTGTCGTAGCCGGTCGGTGAGGTCAACCGGCGCGATGGCGGCGTGGTTGACAGTCTGAACAAACCCAGCGAACTCACCGTCCGTCGTGGCAGTCACCCGTGCCGATTGATGTCTATTCTACTAATTTTTGGGCGGGTTAACAATACCTAAGAGCGATATTCGAGCACTCTAATATCCACAACAATTCGAGATATCGCATAAACCCCATGCTTGGCAATGTTGATTGTAGTTAGTTTTGTGTGTGGAAACTTTAATTTCTGCTACTTGGATGGGTATACCGGGCTGAAATGGCGTTCAAAGTTAGGGCGGGTTGGCCCGAAAATTACGGCGGGTTAATCCCTAACTTCGTTTATTGTTGCTCCGCGTAGGCTACGTGGTGGTCCCAAGGCACTAAGTGACAATATTTGAAGGAAGTTTTATGTTTTGTGACCTTAAGTTTCGATCTAGAGCACTTCCCTATCGGTATAGACCAATCCTCAGCCCAAAATGTGTGGCGTTCTGCCAACTTTTTGGGGGTAAATTTGAAGGTTGATAAACGACTGTTGTTCCTACTTTTTGCCCGAAGTCGATTACCAATCCTCAGACCAAAGTGTCTGGAGTTCTGCCAACTTTTTGGGGGTAATTTTGAGGGTTGATAAACGCCTGTTGTTCCTACTTTTTGCCCGGGGTCAATTACGCACGCGATATCGTAGAAATGCCTGGGTATTGGTAACCCGCCGTAACAACGTGTTACGGCGGGTTAACCCGCCTTTCGCAGAATAGACATTGAAGCGGCACGGGCTCCTCATCCTCCTCCTGCGAGACAGGCATAGCAGGGGCCGGCACGGCGGATGCCGATGCCGCCGCACCACCTGCCGGAACCTGCCCCTCCGGTGTGACCCCCACCGCAGCGGCAGGGCCACACACCAGAGCCGACGCATGCACCTCCGCCCCGCTCCCAGGAATGAAAGATGCGTGGGTAAAATGTACCTTGTCCTGGGCGGCCTGAACCTCAGAGGTGAGGGCATCAAGCCGCCGCAAGATGTCCTCGTCGTCGGTCCCGCCAGAAGGCGGAGGCGGCACGGAGAAACCGTAGGCCGCCACGTCGATCCCACCGCCGCCGTCCGTGGAGAGCACCGCGGGCGGACCATACGCCAACGCCGCATGCGAGAATGCCTCCGGTCCAATGTCCGCCGCGTCCTGGAAGACCTGCACGAGCGCCAACGCGTGCAGGCCCTCCGCGTCCTCCTGCTCAATGGGAATGCAGAAAGCCGCGGCCGTGGCTGGCGAGTGTTGGCGACCGCCAAGCGGGCAGTCGCGGTACGGGTGATACACCTCACCTTTACCGGCCTTGCGGCAGCGGTGGCACAACGGTTTCGCCTTCATGCTGTCACGGTCGAAGCCGACCGCGGGGGGGCTGCCTGCACCCATGCGAAACCCCCTCGGATGCTGCTTCCCCCGATGTTGCGGCTGCGGCTGCTGTCCCCCGCCCGCACGGCCACCTCGTACCAAGGCCTTTAAGGCCGCAATCTCCTCGAGGAGTACCGTGTACTCCGACGACGTGACCAGAGCGGAGGGCTTACCGTCCATTCCCAGCACCTGCTTCTCACGTGCTGCCGCCCCCTCGTCCGACTGTGCTCATGCCTGCAAGATGGCCACGACGAGGGCCTGAAGCGAGCGGAGAGTGACCCCGCCGAGGTCACCCGCAAGGGCTCGGGGTTTATTCCGGATTAACTTTGGGGCGAAAGCTAGATTTAAAATGATAGTTCCTACTTTCGAATTAAATGACACTTTACATGTCGTCCGCGTATGTCATGTAGAGTACCATGCGGGTAAACGTTATTGGTCACGAAGTGGGAACTGATTCCGCGCGATCGAGATGTCATCAGACCTGAGACAGGTCGTCATCGTCATTTCGCCGGACCCGAGGTGCCACCCGACCGCTGCGAGGTGCACATGGTAAAGCTGCGAACGGAAGGTCACAGGCAAAGGGAAAGGCAAAGGGTTTAAGATTTAGCGGCAGTAGGAATAGTTTTCAGAAACATATGAAAAGTATTCTAGTGCTTCTGAAAACTATTCCTACTTCTTCTATATCCTAAACCCTTTGCCTTGCCTTTTACTGCTGCACGCGACCGGCAAGCATCTTTGAAACTTCCGAGTTTCAAAGATGCGTTTTGTATTTTGGGTGCACCCTGAAATTACAAAAGAGCCGAGCGCTTCCCGTTTGTGCGGGATATTCACATTTATTCCATGGCATATTTCATATGAAATATACACATAAGCACGAAGGCATCGGCCACGCATCTTTGAAACTCGTTAGTTTCAAAGATGCGTTTTTTTGTCATTTGGGTGCGCATATCCAAATAACAAATCAGCCGAGCGCTTCCCGTTGGCGTGGGGTATCCAACGCTTGAATGTTGAATATTCATTATAATATGAGTTAGCATGCGAGGTTGCGAAGGCATCGGGACAGAATCTACGAAACTGTCCTTTGCCTTTGCCTTTGGGTTTGGGTTCGAACGTAAACCCAAAGATGGCAAACAGCCGAGGGCTTCCCGTGCGTCCTAGCGCACGAAACTTGGCACAAATACTTCCAAGATACATATCTTTAAGTTACCCGAAGCTCAAGGCTTCAAGTTACTTGTGCGCGAAACGCGCAATTTAGTTCAAGGCAGATGTTTTGGGTTTGGGTTCGAACGTGACACCCAAACCCAAAGATGCCAAACAGCCGAGGGCTTCCCGTGCGTCCTAGAGCACGAAACTTGGCACAAATACTGCCAAGATACATATCTTTAAGTTACCTGAAGCTTAAGGCTTCAAGTTACTTGTGCGCGAAACGCGCAATTTGTTTCTAAGGCAGATGTTTTGGGTTCGGGTTTGGGTTCGAACCCAAACGCAAAGATGCCAAACAGCCGAGGGCTTCCCGTGCGTCCTAGAGCACGAAGCTTGGCACAAATACTGCCAAGGGATATATCTTTAAGTTACCTGAAGCTCAAGGCTTCAAGTTACTTGTGCGCCCAACGCGCAATTTATTTCTAAGGCAGATGTTTTGGGTTCGGGTTTGGGTTCGAACCCAAACCCAAACCCAAAGATGCCAAGCAGCCGAGGGTTTCCCCTGCGTGTGCATGTGTGTTAATTCATATGAAATATTCCATGGAATACATGTGAATATCCCGCACAAACGGGAAGCGCTCGGCTGTTTTGTAATTTTAGGGTGCACCCAAAATACAAAACGCATCTTTGAAACTCGGAAGTTTCAAAGATGCTTGCCGGTCGCGTGCAGCAGTAAAAGGCAAGGCAAAGGGTTTAGGATATAGAAGAAGTGGGAATAGTTTTCAGAAGTACTAGAATACTTTCCATATGCTTCTGAAAACTATTCCTACTGCCGCTAAATCTTAATCCCTTTGCCTTTCCCTTTGCCTGTGACCTTCCGTTCGCAGTTTTACCATGTGCACCTCGGATCGGTGGCACCTCGGGTCCGGCGAAATGACGATGACGACCTGTCTCAGGTCTGATGACATCTCGATCGCGCGGAAGCGGAATCAGTTCCCACTTCGTGCCCAATAACGTTGACCACCATGCGTCCGGGAAGACATGCGACTGCGACATGACACACCCAAAATTGATCTAGAATAAGGCACTGTCATTCTTAATCTAGTTTTCGCCCCAAAATTAATCTAGAAATAACCTTTTGCCACCCGCAAGCGGGTACCGCACCTTCACCCCCGCGTAGAAGATCGGGTCGAGGCGGTTGTACAGTGAGAGCTTGCGGGTCTCGTCGGTGCGGGTCGCCAGTCAGGAGCGCGGTTATCCCGCACCAGACGTTGCTTACGAGCCAAGATCGGCTGCGGGTCAACGCCCGCGGGATAACGAAGAGCCGCGTGCTCCTGCTGGTGGCTCTATCTCGCGTAGGGCTGCCGGTACGCTCCCCTTGATGATGTCGATGAGAGCTCGACGTCCATCTCGATCAGCCGAAGAGTCCGTACCCCGAAGCCAGGTATCAGCCACAGACTTCCGCTCCACGACGAGGGCCAAGACGTCATAGAGGAGCCCATTAACCTTCTCGATAACCAGAGAGGTGGGGTCGTCGAGGTCAAAGGGGGCCAAGTCCAGCCCAGCGGACTCAAACTCGGTCCGAAGTTGCACCACCAACTCGGAGAGGCGGTCGGTGTCGTCGGTACCACGATAATGATGTTTCTTGGAACCAAGGATATCCTCGCGGATACCCTTGGCCCAAGCCCGATGCAAGCGCCCCTTGTACACCGCGTCAACCGTGGCATGTTGGTCGACTAGGTGCTTCCGCAACGCGACAACGGTGTCGGAGTTGCTGGAAGCAGCAGGGGGCACCACAGGTGGGGTGCTAGCGGTCGGAGTGTCCCGAACCGCATCCAAAAGCCGTATTGAGGCATCCAAATCGGAGTCCCTCAACAGGCGTTTACTGAACTACGAGATCAGCGCGCCGCAGCCGCTCAGCCACTGAACTACGAGATCAGCACGCCGCAGCCGCTCAGCCACTGAACTACGAGATCGACGCGCCCGCAGCCGCTCAGCCACTGAACTACGAGACCGACGCGCCCGCAGCCGCAGCCGCTCAGCCACTGACATCAACGACGAGGTCAACGCGCCCGCAGCCGCAGCCGCTCAGCCACTGACATCAACGACGAGGTCAACGCGCCCGCAGCAGCAGCCGCTCAGCCACTGACATCAACGACGAGATCAACGCGCCCGCAGCCGCAGCCGCTCAGCCGCTGACATCAACGACGAGATCAACGCGCCCGCAGCCGCAGCCGCTCAGCCGCTGACATCAACGACGAGAGCAACGCGCCTGCACCCGCAGCCG
>LGRX02007428.1:44046-75870 GCA_001247695.2 Cymbomonas tetramitiformis | reverse complement strand
GACAAATCCCCTTCTGCAGGGAACTTCGGCAGCTTGTTCACGAGCTTCAGCAGCGCGTCCTCCACCTTCTGCTCGCCGATGAGGTCACGGCTGCTGGGCTCTCCCGCGGTGGACGATGAAGTAGCTGCAGGGGTAAAGGTTGCTGCGTTAGGTGAAAGATGAGGTCGAGGGTGACGTGAACCAAGGTTAGTCGGAGCCGTCGCAGGCGCGGGGGTCGTCGGATGATGCACAGAGGTGGGGGCTGCCGTCAGAGCTAGAAAATGGGCTCGACCATCAGATGGAGGCGGGGTTGGAGTCGGCGTAGGAGTTGACCGTGACTGCAGCTGCCGATACCACTCCGACTGCTCCACCTCGGCCCATGCTGTAAGACAGTCGGGATCCAGGAGGTGCATCTCGGACTCAGGGGTACTGGAGACGTGCTTCCATTCCGGGCGGGGGTGTCCTGAGCCCGCAGGCCTACTGCGGTATGCCAGAAGGGCCGCGTCCACCACGCCCCGGTCCACCACCCACGCATGCGTCTCCATCTCCGGGGTCATCAGCATGACTGGCGGCTGTGCCACAGTGCCCCCCATGTCAAGGTACTCCCTCAGTGATACCCCCAGCAAGAGGATAGCCTTGTAGAAGAGGTCAAGGCCACCATCCGCAGCCGATCTGACCGTAGCCGTCGGCATTCCGAGTCCGAGGTATCCAGTGTCCCCCCAAGGCTGCGGTACCCACAGAGTGTGGCCATCTCGTGTGGCCAGTAGGGCCCGCCCTCGATGCCCACCTCGACCAGACGGAGGGGGAGGGGGAGGTCTCCCTGGTGACCCATCACGACCTCCACCATCATGCTCTGGTGCTGGTAACGCAAGCGTGCTACCAGGTGGAGGAGGAGGAGGTGGTGGCGGTGGCCCACTGGGCATTGGGAGTGGCACCGCGGGTGGCAAGGGAGCAGCTGTCGGAGGTCCAGGTGGTGCACATCCCCCATCGCCACCTCCAAGTGCTGGTACAGCAGGGTCATGTGCAGGGGGAGGCAGCTCCGCTGAGGGCCCGCCAGGCGTCACTCCACCAGGACCATCAGGGGTCCCGTTCGCCTCACGGAAGTTCACATGTCGAACGGCAGCTGCCGAGTCAGTGCCTGGGGTGTGGTCAGCAGGGGTTCCTTCACCAGACCCGAGAACCACCACCGTCTCCAGGGACTGCCTTCGTAGCCGGGCCAGTTGGCGGGAGCCAACGGTCTCGCGCTCTCGTGTGGCGCTGCCCTTGCCCGCCGTCTGCTGCAGGGTCACGTCCCCGTTGCTGACTCCAGCTCCTCCTCTGCCGCCGGGCTGCCCAGTTTGCACCCCCACATCGGGGGCCACCACCGCGGTCAGGGGGGCAACACCAGCTCGCTGCGGGTGAATCTCCCCCCCGCCCTCCGCCAGCTGCGGATCAACCGAAGCGATCCCCGCTGGGGGGTCTGCGCCGGGGTGCTCTGCGTGCACCCCTCCAGCGTCTGAAATGACCCCCGTTGGAGGATCCGCGCCGGAGTGCTCCGCGGGCACCCCTCCGGCGACTGAATTAACCCCGGCCTGGGGGTCTGCACTGGCGGTCTCAGCTGTGGGGTCTGCAGGAGCGGACCGTGTGCCCCCCCCTTGGCTGTGGAACTCCTTCAGGCATTCCCTGAAGGTGGCCGCTAGGGCTGCAGGGGTAAGGGTCCGCCCTTCGTCACGCTCTCGACGCCGCAGCCTCCGCTTCCTCTCCTTGGCGTCGCGATGCTTGCGGGCACGGTCACTAAGTCCGTCACTCTGCCCGCTCCTGCCCGACTTAGACGACCTCGAGGATTTTGATGACCTCGACGAGGACGTCTGCGAGGCGGACGAAGAGCCCCCGCCAGAATTGGAGTCGGACTCCTCGCGGAAAGGTAGGTTGCGCTCGTCCCAGCTCCCCGGTCCCGACGAACGACGAGACCGCCGACGCCCTGCGTTGTTCGAGACGAACACTTCAGGCGGTTGTGGCGGTGCTGCGGACGTCTCGTCCACGCCAACAGTGACAACGCGCTGCGCTGAGGCTGACGCAGTGATGGAGACGACCAGCTCCTCCTGCTCCTCCTCGTCGTCATCTACCTCGTCCCAGCGCTGCCCTTCCCCGTACGGATCGTTGGGGTCCACGTCACTGTGGCCCCCCGCCCGCAGATACTCGTCGTAGTCGTTGGGGTCCGCCTCGTACTCATACGCAGACTCCTCGCCAGCACTACGGCCAAATGGGTTGTCGGGGTCTACGTCACTGTAGCCCCCTGCTCTCAGGTACTCATCGTGAGGGCAGGGATTGTCTGCGACAGGCTCCTCTTCCGGCTCATCCTCCTGTACCCCTCCAGCGTTCGTCGCGTGGGCCCCTGCAGGGAAGCCCTCACCGGGGTGCTCTGCGTGCACCCCTCCAGTGGTACGAAAGGCCCCTGCTGGGTAGCCCGTGCCGGGGCGCTCTGCGAGCACCCCTCCAGCACCATAGGTGGCCTGAGCTCCCACCTGCAAGCCTGACGCAGCCAGCACCGCCGCCTCTTCCTGCCGACGATACGCCAGCCAGCGTGCCGCCTCCTCAGCACTCCTAGCAGTCCCTGGCAGCGTCTGAGCCGGGGAGTGAAGTGCAGGGGCGTAAGGGGAGGGAACCCCCCCGAAGGGGAAACCCCCAGACCAGGTCCATGGTACAGCGGGGACCGGTCCAGGGACTGCTGCTGGGGTGTGGTACACCGGGACGGTTCCTGAGGGATGTGGCTGTGGGTAAGGGCTGAGTGGAGTAAGGCGGGGGTCTGCGAGGGGGACCTGAGGTGGTTGATATGGCAGGGGACTGGGCTGTCCTGGGGCCATGAGTGCTGCAGGTCCGGTGGTGGAGGGTGGAAAGGAGCCAGCAGCAAGTGAGGGTGGAAAGGTGAATGGAGACGGGGGTACGGCGTATGGGTCGTAGGGCGGCTGCATATCTGGAAATAGGCAGGCTAGTTCTGTTGTGGAGGTTGAGGTAACAGTAGGGGCTGGAAACCTTCAGGAAGTGTGAACGGGTCCTCTTCGTCGTCCGACGTAGTGGGGGACACTGAAGGTGAAGGAGGGAAGCCGCCAAATGGAATACCAGGTTGCTGAAGAGGTCCAGGAGGGTAGACCCACTTGTCAAAGCCCTGCTTCCACCACTGTCGTCTGTACGTGTCACCAATACCAAAGGGTATGGCCATATGCTGGTAGGTTACTAAAAATAGCCCACAGTGTTAAGGGGGCTGGAAGTGGATGTATGTTCAGCAGTCGAAAGCACACTTGCTGCCAGCTGCTGAGGTTGCTTGTAACACTATTGGAAGTGAAAACAGAGTTGAAGAAGTACTTTTTATGTTGTCAACGTAGTCCTTACTTCACTTCTGTCCATTTCTAGAAAATTCGCCAGGGCTCCGCGACACAGTTTTCAAGTGCTAGGTGTGGATGGAGAGTGCATGCTGCAGCCAAAAGTATCCAAATAGCTCCCAGAAGGTCCCATAACTCCATACACTGATAAAAACTTTTCAGTAAGGTCCATATATGAAAGATAAACCGTGTGTACTGTCCAGAATAAGTATTTGGCAGTCTGAAAAGTCCATTTTCAGTCAAAAAGGGCTATTTTGGGGCTGAAAAAGGTGCATGCATCAGCCAAAAAGGGCACCAAAGGGCTGTAGACCTTCAAGAACTGTTGAGAACGGTAAATAATATCCATACTGAGTAGAATAAAATAATAATATCGTTCAAAAGTTCCATATTGAAGTCTAGAAGCTTGATCCACTCTTAAAACTCAGGGTTGATGGACCAAAAAGGAGTGAATGCAGCTCCCAAAAAGGCTCAAAAAGGTCTCAAAGCTCCAAGAATTGATGAGGACTGGTAAAGTTTGGTAAAATATATCCAAAATAAGTAAAATAACTTTTCACAACCATCCAGAAGCCCAGTTATCGAAGTTGAGGAGGTGCATCAACTCTTTTTAAGCTCTAAAAAGGGAGTGAATCCGCACATATTTTGAAGAAATAAGCTGTTTGAGGCCATACTATGAGTTGATGAAGACTAAAACAATTGTAAATAACTCATAAAAATCGCACAAAAGTTGTTGTAAGCCATCATACCTCCCCCCCAATATGTGCCGTAGAGTTCACTTATCAGGATGCACACGGAAGTGAGCCAAAATAGGCCAAAAACGAGTGAAACCGGTATAACCAACGACAAAAACGGTCCCGCCTCTAGGACGCTAACCCGTCAAGCCGCCAGAACAACCGGAATGCACACCAAAAACATATCAGAACGTCGCAACGGAAGCCGAAAGCAGTTCGCCACAGGTCCAAAGTGCGCATGCAAGCACGCAAAGCGAGCGAGAGCGAGCTAAAAAGACGCTCACACGCCTAAGATACCAAATTGTCCCAGGGGAATTCCCAGGAGTAAACTATTATCCTCTATTATCTTGAGGAATCATATCATATATTCAGATATACTATTTAACATAAACCCAGACAGCAAGAGTTATATCATTTGCTGTCCAAGTCCAAGAGACCAACTCTGTTACCTCTCTTTATTCTCTCCTCTGAGCTCACATATTATTTTCCCCAACTGTTCGCTCAGGCAATGTCACATCCACTCACTAATTTCCCTAATAGTTCGATACTCTTATTCTCATCGAAATCAGACCCCCCTACTATGGGTGTCTCAGCAGGTACGTCGTGCCTCCTGGCACAAGCTCGGGTTGGTGCGTATGTTGTCAACCCTCGAGAATATGACCAAACCTAATTTTGTAAGCCCTTTAATATCATACTAGCCGGATTAATCGCCGCATATGCGCATGCCATGGTGTAGTACCGTCGAAATTCAATATTTCCATCATTATCAGGGTCTGAAAATCGTATTCTAGAACCTCTAGCGGTAGTTCTAACCGTTCAAAAAATCCCCAAAAAATCCCAGGAGACTTTGAAGTCATATTAAAGTACTGAAGTGCTCACCAAGGCAAAGATCTAGCCTTAAAGCTTAAAATGGACCAAGACTCACGCCCAAAATGCGATATTAACCCCATACTTAAGGAATGTGTATATCTTACCCATGTGACCGCGTTCGTGTGATGTGTCCAATATACATTATCCAAGTCGTATTTTGACCCAAACATGATTAATCTACATGCATACCTTGAGATATATCATGTCTATGGTGGCAAAGGATCGATATGCGATTGGCAAAAAATTATGGAAGATACACCCCGCTTTTGAAGCTTTAAAAGGCGTAGCAGTTCAAAATTTGGTTGGGACATGCTATAAATGCATTAGCTAGGAGTATATATGATGGATTCTCGTCAAACCACGCACCATACTACTTAGTATAGGTCCCATGTGGAAAGTATTCCTTGGTGTTGACTTGTAGAAAGCTCATGGGGCGCCTAAATAAATTATTGAAAAAGTGATCCTTGTGGGAGGATCTAGAGCGTTCTAGGTCCTCCCACAAGGATCTCGGGATAGTAGCCATTTTTGGTCACTTTGGGAACACGTCTGAAAATACTCAGTGTTGTTTCGCGTGTTGTCACCAAGCCTAAACTCACGATCTCACTCCCAAAGTGACCAAAAACCGTTCGATCGCCGATCGTTCGGTCTTTGGTCACTTTGGGAACACGTCTGAAAATACTCAGTGTTGTCTCGCGTGTTGTCACCAAGCCTAAACTCACGATCTCACTCCCAAAGTGACCAAAAACCGTTCGATCGTTCGGTTTTTGGTCACTTTGGGAACACGTCTGAAAATACTCAGTGTTGTTTCGCGTGTTGTCACCAAGCCTAAACTCACGATCTCACTCCCAAAGTGACCAAAAACCGTTCGATCGTCCGAAAATACTTAGAGAAAATACCAGACAGGTCTTTGCAACCAAGCCGACTTCAGTTCTCACATAAACGTACGGTTTACGCCCTCCCGAATCTGGAATTCACGGCCGTGAATATTAAATTCACGGCCGTGAATATTTCACTGCACGTATGTATACCCCACACTGTTTGCGAGTAAATTAGATTGGGAAAACATTTTCCAACGTTCGTAATGCACAAAGATATATCATTTAGACTCTTAGGTAGGAGTTTTTTGAGCTCTTGACTGAGCCGTGGCCGCATCAGCTCAGTTTGCAGTCGCGACTGCGAGCTAAGCTGAGAGGCCCTTATAACTTTCATGCACATCGCATCAAAACTCAAACAGCGGAGGGGTTCTCGTGCGTTCTAGCGCACGATACTTGGCACCAATATTGCTAACAGCAATATTGGTGCACCCTCAAACGCACAACCTCTGATGTAAGCTATGCGCAAAACGCGTGCTACACATCATGGGTTTGGGTACATGCAAACCCAAACCCAAACATGCCAAACAGCAAAGGGCTTCCCGTGAGTTCCAGCGCCCGTAACTTTGCAAAAGTATTACTAAGATATATATCTTTTAGTTGCCAAAGGCCCAAGGCCTCAAAAGCCTTGTGCACGAAGCCATCAATTTATTTCTTTGGAGATTTATTGGGTTTGTGTTCGAGTTTACCCAAACCCAATACATGCCAAACTGAAAAGCAATTCCCGTGCGTTATAGCGCGCGAAACTATGCACAAATATTTACAAGACACATATCTTTCAGTTCTCAGAAGCACAAGGTTTGAGATAACTTGTTGGCAAAACCATCAATTTATTTCTTTGGCAGATCTATTGGGCTTGGGTTCGAATGTTTCCAAACCCAATACATGCTAAACAGCGAAGGGCTTCCCGTGCGTTCTAGCGCACGTAACTGCGTAGAAATATTGCCAAGATATTTATCTTTGATATATTCGAAGCACAAGGTCTAAGAAAGTCTGTGCACAAAATGGTATTACTATTTCTTTGACACAGATTTTAGCGTGATATACAAACTCATGAATCTGGGTCAAAGAAATAATATGTTAAATTCGCGCACACGATATCGCAAACCTTGCACTTCAGAAAAGTGAAATATATGCATCTTATCAATATATTTTGCAAAGTTACGTGCGCTGGAACTCACGGGAAGCCCTTCGCTGTTTGGCATGTTTGGGTTTGGGTTTCAAACCCAAAAGGCATCATGCCAGCACGCGGCCGTCTTTAATATACTCAACGGTTTGCCATATGCTCTTGAGGTTGCACTGATATTGATATGAACAATATCACTGCCAAGTTTCGTGAGAAGATTCTCACGAAAACCCCTATTACGCAAAGCCGCAAGTGGTTGAAACCATCTCACACCGCACCAACTTAGCTTGCAGTCGCGAAGGCTAAGCTGATGCGGTTGCGGATGGGGCCAATCGATAGCTCAAACGAAAGGTATTCACCTAATGAATACAAATGCTTTAGAATCGAATGGTGGAAAAAATTATGCTTCATGCTACATGCAAAAAATTGTTCAGAAGAAGGGGGTGTGCCAGACGCAAAATATTGCACACGCTGAACCGCTTGCGCTTGTACCTCCGGCGCGGGGTACCTAGTGATAGTTCATAGTACAAACGATAGATGGCATGGCTCGATGGCATGTGACATATTGTGCCAGGGAACAATAGCCCGGCCAAGCCATTCGATTGGCATATTGTATTTATGCATACTGGGGCAGTGAGATGGCAATGGGCTCGGAAGGGGACTCCCGAGCCATTGACTTCGTACTATGGGGAGCGAAAGCCTGGACTTGATTATAGCTGGCAGCACATTATCGTCCACCCTTCTGGTGCGCTACGCCGCTGGGAGCGTAATAGGGGCGGCGGCTGGTTTCTGGAAGACGCCACTCAGTTGAAGGCGCCGGTAGCGCCATTCTCATTACCGATCAGCCGCGTTGGGATCGCGTACTGGAATCCGACGATTGTGATTGACGATGACGAATATCGTGGAATTCCCTACACGGGGCGTAAGCCTACACACTCAGCGCCTACGGACAGTGAAGATTCGGGTACAGGCGCTGTGTCCTGGAGTAAGGAGAAGTTACCAGATTCTGATGACAATGATGACGCAGGTGTCACTAACAGTAAGGAGAAGCTACCAGGTCCGGATGACAAAGATGACGCGGGTGTCATATATGACATGGACACTGCCAGTCCGAAATGGGAGCCAACTTCGCCTGAATATGATGACACCGAGGATGACGTCAGCGAGTTCGATGACTTGGTAGCTGACGATGCTGAAGAACAAGCTGAAGCTCGAAGGTTGAAGAGACTGGGACTGCAATTGATCATGGATGAGAAGGGTGAACTTCACTGGGTACCAAAGGGCACCTCCCCGACCTCACCTGTTCAGCCAGATGATCAGCCTATTACCGAGCAGAAGTCTGAGGCCATATCTGAGGATGCCCCAGCCTCTGTGGTGGAAACTGTTCATGTACCACCAAAGAAACCATATGGGTCGGATACTGGATTGACTTCAATGGTTGAGAATAAGGCTGGGGTGTCTGAAGAGACGAAGAGGCAATCTAGGAAATATCCGAGATGTTGGACACATGAGTATATAACTCAATTGAAATGCACCATGAGCAGTGACAGTGATGAAGAAGAAGTGCTGGACGTGGCTCCTCGTAGGAAGAAGGCAAAGATCAGCAAGGGACAATGAAATCAACTGTCTTGATTAGGATTGTCCAAATGCAGATTCTCTGATTAGGATTTGTATAGGTGGCAGATGATGATATGCCAGCCGACATGGGACAGATCGATTAGAGATATGAATTGCGCGCCTTGAAAGTATAAGACATGAATATTGCCCATTTGGAGGCTGTTCTAACTTGAAGTAACTATTTGGAGGAGCTGTTGCTCAACCTGTTAATTTACTGGTCAATCTTTCCTGCCATAAAGATATTGCAATTGCTTGAATTGTAGCCTTGTTCAACTGTTTATCTAGAACATTGCAATTTTGTACACTGCAAAATTGCCGACTACGGACCTGTGCCCCAAGATTGAAGCAGATTTACCTCTGACTGACACTTGAGCTCCGGCTCGGATACAGTCACGTGCTCAAGAAGTCTTCACTTGGAAGTGGTATTGCTCTGCGCCCTTTTTGCCCCCTGACTTTCACCCTGCATGCAAACAGGCGATTTTCCAAAACTGTTATGCTGCAAAATGGTCAGAAAGTGGGAAAAGAAGCCGCCAGCAACTCAAATCTACCGGGATTAACAGCCAGATTGACCCGAACGGAGAGTGAAAAGTGGACCAGTGGTCAGATTGAGAAAAGAGGACCTCGGAGACAGTTTTAACGTAGACACAAAAATTCCAGACGTTTCTTGATAGTTTTTTGTCGTTTGGAACCTGGCCCCGAGACCTGGGTCCTCATAGATCGCTACATTTTAAATTGGGATGGCCAACCGGCACGGCAGAGCAAAATTAGACAAATTTGAGCCCATCAGACTACATAGGAGGAAACGGGAGCCCAGAAGGATAGTTTTCTATTTTTTTTATATTCTTTGAAGGGAAAAAAATAGTCTCCAACACTGGGACCTGGCCAATTAGTCTGGATTGCTCCGGGATGGCCGCCAAGAAATTAGCCAAACTGCCGATCAACACTCAATTTTTGAAATTTGGCCACCAAAACTGCATTGCACTCTGGAAAGCATATTTCTTTGTTCACCACGACTTCCACTGCTACGATGAAATGTTTTTCTGAGTGTTCTGGGGGAATTTGCCCAAATTGGACAGATTTGACTTCCCCAACGGTCAGATTTACACTTTTCCACTCTTAATTTCAACATGATGCAAAACGCCAACACGGGACGCTCACCTCCAACGTCGCCTACGTCGACTCCCAGGCGTACAAGGGGACGACAGGCCAGCCAGCGCAGCACGAGAGGTGCTGCAGCCACTGGAACTACTGGCAAGGGGGCGAAGGGCACCTACAAGGCGCCCTCTCCGGGTCAGCCGCCGCAGGCTGCGACAGCAGCAGGTGCGCCAAGCTTCCAGATACCCAAGAAGAAGTCGACCCTGTCAGCTGATGCTCCTGAGTTTAACAGCGTGACTCCTCTGGCTCTGGACTCTGGAACAGCTTGTGTGACACCTTCCCTGGAGGAGGCTGTAACGGTACCTAAACCGCGCCCTAATCCGCCCCTGCGTCATGCAAGAGTGGCGTCACCAAGGGTGCTAACTGTTGACACCCCTGGTGCAGGGCGAAACATGAGGGCGACTCCCCAGCGGTATGTCAACTTGACCTCTCCTTCCCCTGGCATCCTGCGATGCCAGGAAGCCGCGACCTGAGCCCTCCAGCTCCGCGCCAGCGAAGCCCGCCTCGGACTCGAGACCGGACCCCGCCACCGCCGCGCTGCAGGAGCCCACCACGGACGCGCGACATGAGTCCTCCAGCTCCAAGACCGCGAAGTCCTTTGAACCCCTACAGGACTCCACACACTTGGTCTGGAGCTACGGTGATGACCTCCCCGCACGGCCAGCTGCCCACGCCATTCAGCGAGAACGCGCTTCAGGCTGAGTCCGCGGGAGCAGCCTCTGTGGGACAACCTCTACCGGCTGGCCGACCACCTCGCGACCCGATCGCCGTGCGCGAAATGACCGAGGTCAAAATTGCAGCATGTGAGCAGGACATGCAGAATGAGGCGAATGAGCAGAAACCAGGACTTCGCCAATTTCCCTCCCGCTCTGATGTGGCCAACTGGCGAAAGCGCCAGCAGCCGGGTGAGAATCTCGCCTGGACTCCGCGCCCTAACCAGGGGGGTGTGGGGGCAGCGGGGAGGTCAGAAGACACGCACCAAAGCATTGCTGGCGAACCCATGGCACACTCAATGCATCCAACTCCCTCCTCAACAAGCAGCGGGGAGGTGGGGGCAGCGGGGAGGACAGGTGGCTCCGGCTTGACAGGTGGCCCACGCCACATAAGCATAGCATGTTCTGGGCATTCGCTGACATCGCCGCTTACGGAGAAGGTGAACGGTGACTCTCTGACCTCACCGATTACCGATACCGTTACGGAACCTAAGGTGATCGGTGACTCTATGGCAAGGTTATCGGTGACTTTCGAGTCCGAGATAGACAGCGAGGCAACTTCACTGACGCCCTCACTGACTCAGGCGACTACGGAGGCAGCTACGGTTACGGATATGCTCGAGTCCCTGTTGAACTGCGAGTCCAGACCTTTGACTACCTCGCTGACCTCAACAACTACGGATATGCCCGAGTCCCTGTTGAACCGCGAGTCCAGACCTTTGACTACCTCGCTGACCTCAACAACTACGGATATGCCCGAGTCCCTGTTGAACCGCGAGTCCAGACCTTTGACTACCTCGCTGACCTCAACAACTACGGAGCAGCCAGTCAGCTCAGTCAGTTACGCAGACCTCGCACTCAGGCGTGGCGTTGGACTCGCAGCCTACCAGCCGCCTCCTCTTCCAGTCATCGAACCCCCTTCTCAAGCAGATGTCCTCAGCAGAATTCCAGTCAGAAACTTACCTCTGAACCAAGACTCAGTGAACCAGCTTTCTCGCCGGGAGAGGCGCCATCAGAGATGGGAACAGAACCAGCAGCGCCTGGCAGAACAGCGCAGAGCACTCTTCTCTGACCCCGCCTCAGCCAGAACGCCCTCAGATGCCTCTGTCCCCGCACTGAACTCTCAGCATCAATCCCTAATGCAGAATCAGATGATGTTAGAGGTATCAGAGTACATGCAAAATCTGCATCAGCAAGTGCTCCAACACTATCCGCATCTGACTTCGGTTCTACCAGCAGTGGGCGCTCCACCTATGACGCCCTACCAGCACACCTTAGGATGGGCGAGCGGTTTACCAGGTGCACCGGCGCCAGCAGCTGGATCAGGTCCCTGGCTGGTACCAGCACCGGCTCAACCGGTTCCCGCACCGGCTCAACCGGCTCCAGCACCGGCTCAACCGGCTCCGGCACCGGCTCATCCGGCGCCGGCACCATTTCAGCCAGATCCACCGGCTACCGGCTCATCGCCTTCTGACTCCGCTGAGCCTGATCAACCGTCACCAGGAAACTCGCCCCCGCCTTCAGACAATGGTGAACCACGACACAGGCGTCTAGACGTGTTGCTATGGACTTTAGAAGGAGCCTCCTTCTGGTTGAGAAATCACCTGTCCTCTTCCTCCGCAGTGACTGTCAGCCACGGCGCTGAGGCACAATATTCTTACCGACTGCCAACCATGCCTGGAAGCGCCAGTCACTTCATAACCGATACCAATCGGATTTGGATGACTATGCGGCACATCGGAGTGGACATCCAAGACCTGGCGCAGCATGGGTCAGTGCATACTCCTGTGCGCCTGACTGAGATTGAGGACAGTGACGCTTTCACTCTGGAAGTGGAGAAAACGCAAGTGGATGAAGCGCGGCGTTGCGCGGAAAGCCGTACTGGAACTCAGCAGAGACGCCTGCCCTTGTACTCATGGGTGACCATCGCGGAAAATGCCTTAGAGTCCGAGTTGACAGAATTTGACCCCCTGGGACTCCAAATTTGGGCAGCATTTTCATCTTCCGAGGCGTACTTGTTTCGAGGAATGGCGGCTGGCAACCAACCAACTCCCGCCACAGTACCGGCTAGACTGGGCGTCAACCGGTTTCCCTCTGGTGTTCCCAGCGCAGCAGAGTACAGATCGCCTGGAAATTCCTTGCCAGCGGCCCCGGGACTCCTGCCAGTGGACCAGCGCCTTTCTCAATTCCCAGGGCACCACGATCTTATGGGAGCGGCTTCCCCAAGTGATGTCTACCGAGAATCCAAGACAGTGGCTGATGTGCTCAAGCTGATCAGAGACATTCCTATGTACCCCTCCTCCGCTGAACTAATCACCACTGACGCTGATATTGCCGCGCTTCCACCTTTTTCTGAAGCGCTGGTCAATTTTCTGTCAATGGGCGTAGTCACCTTCGCCCTGGGTCGCATGAGTGCTTATCGCCTAGACCTGACCATGATCACCATGCCGGAGATCTTGAAGGAAGTGGCGCAACGCAAACTACAGCCGCGATCCCTAACTTTTCTCAAGCAAGGTGGAATGTTGAACTCGGAGGCCTGGAACCGGCGTTACGCCACTTTGGCGCCTTTCCTGGCCGACGTAGCCAGGAGCGTACTGGATGACATCGCGCTGGTAGGACTAGCGGGGACCGTGATGCGCATGGCGCAGCGACGAGAAGAGACTGCGCGTTTGTTCGCCACTCGTCTGGTATCCTGGCACGAGGTAGTGCAGTTATTGGCAGACGCCATGCCCAACTGCCACGCCATCAGCCAGCAGCAGCTATTATATCAGTTCTGGTCTGGACTGCGACTGAAGCAAGCTGTGATGGATCGCCTTATTGAGGATCGGTTGGATCTGCAAAGTCCAGCGGATTGGGAAAGCAATCATCCCGGATCCACCGCGCTGCAGCATATCATCACTGTGGCCACCAAATTGGAGCGCAGTGAAGCTCTGACCGCAGCGCGAACCTCTCCCGTCTCTGCACCTGCGAACCGAAGTCCTGCCTGGAGGAATGGTCGCTCGTCCTCCAGACTTAACGCCGTGCAGGACGCTGGGGAGGAAGATGCTACTGACCTCGACCCCGCCGACCTCAGGGTGCAGCACGCCGTGCCGCCCAGCCCGGCGGGATTGACCAGGCCGCCACGCCGATGCTACGTCTGCAACTCTGACTCCCATTTATGGGCTAACTGTCCCGACGAGGCCAAGAAACGAGCCTGGATTGCTGACGCCCCAGCTCGTTTGGCACGCCGCCGCGCTGCGAATGAATCTCATATCGCAGCGCTGGAGACAGAATGGGAGGATTTGGAAGATGAAGCGGAAGCGCTGGAGTATTTTCAGAACGAGGAATCGGCCGCAGCGTCCTCCTCGGGTCAGCAATCTGCGGAGGAGGAGGACTGAGTGTCCTCCCGCCGGCGGGACGCCGGCGACAGGGCGGTATGGGTAACCGCCCCTGGGCAAGGAGTACAGCCTTCGCCCACAACCGAGGGAATATCCAGAAAGATCCTCCGCCACCCCCAACCCTCTGGCCGCTCGAGGGTACGGATTCACCTGGTCTGCCGATCAGAGGCGACAACGCCATCTCGACAGAACCAGAACCCTACGGGATGAACCCTCGTTGACCAGTACCGCTGTTTACACAGCGAACCTTTCCACTGAGCAGGGCCGGCGAGAACATCACTTGGTGTCCCGGCGCCATCAGCGGTCGCCACGAAGGTCACCCACTTCGTCGCCTGAGCGCTCCAAGCCTCCCGTTATGTTCAGTGTAGATCGCTCCCTTGGAACTGGTGATCGCTATCAGGCTCCACGACGCGAGCGTGGCGAAACGCCCCGCGTTGACCCCACAGACCCTAACCTTAACCCTAACCCTAACCCTAACCCTAACCCTGAGACATCAGTACTGGCAGCACTGGATGAGGATGATGGTCAGGAAGAGGAGACCCAGTGGACCTTCAACCCACTCAACACCCCCTGGCGGAAAACTCCTCGACCGCGGGTACCGAGAAAAGCTCCGGTGGAGCGTATGCGAGCCTTGAGGCAGCGGATTCAGGATGTAACGCTACCCGCGGTTTCACACCCTCTGGACGACAGTGGGGAGGAAGGGGGTGGAACTTCAAAAACTGGCCCAGCTTCAGAACCCCCACCTTTTAAACTTCGACCTGAGGTGTTTCCTTCGACGTCTCGACCAGCAGCGTGTCCAGCCTTGGCAGAGAGGGCGTCAACCTCAAGCGCAGAGCGCACTACGAGCGCAGCGCGCAAGCGCACTGGAAAACCTCGCAGCAGAACTCCGAAGACTGTACGAGACCGACTGCAGCATGAGGCAGAGGTTACGAGGTTGGGAGATGAACCACCAGGACTTCGAGCAGAGTCACTGGCGGATCGCACGCGTGCTTGGAGAGAGATGACGCACCCGGAGCACATGGCCGCGGCAGCGCTGGTAAAGGAGAATGAGAAATGGAGAGATGCATGGGTACCAGAAGGGTGGCGCAGATATCGCCGCCGCTGGTACAGATGGCATGGGAAGGTCACCCCTGACCTAACGATAACCGAAGGAGCAGTTCAGCTATCTCTGGAGACCGAGTGCGGTACTATCCCAGGTTCTGGTGGAGATGTAGGAATTCCAGACGCATGGTGCAGTCTATACAGGGTGCACCAATGGAACCAGCGAGAAAGGGAAGCTGCGGAGGAGGCTGCTCACCTGGCTCTACCCTCAACAGCAAGTGGTGATTCACTCTCCCTGGACTCAGCGGAACCATCAGATGCGAATCCAGCGACAACTCTGGATTTGACCTTATCTCCATCCAGTTCTCAGCCCGCAACTTCTGGGGACATTTCCGACCTCGAGGACTCCCAGCGGTCGCTCAACTTCACGCAGCAGTTGATGGAGCGACAGCTGGCCGCCGCCAGATCGGAGAACAATCCAAGTGTGCTGACAACGGTGACAGAAGGAGTGGAGCCGACTCCCCTGAAAACCATCCAGGAGGAAACCCACCTGGAACTGCTACTGACCATTCAGAAACAGCAACGCCATCGTCTGCGGCCGATCCTGGAAGGTAATGAAGCAGTGGCAGCACCAGCGAACGTCACCAACGCCCAGGCGGCACCGCGGGAAGAAGAAACCCCCTCGTTCACTCAAAAGTCCGAACCAGAAGATAGCGCTGGGGAGGAAGAGGAGGAGAAGATTTCCATCCAACCTCTTCGCTCTTACCCTCTGGAAAGCCGCACGCAGAGCCGCGCCAGACGACGCGCTCAGGGACAGGAGCGACGCGCTAAGGAGCGGCAGCTACAAGCAGATCGCGACCTGGAAGGTGGATGGTACTTTGGTCCGGATCCTCGTTCGCAGCCTGCACCACCGCGCACAAGACCTATCCGGTCTAAGCAGCGCGTACCTTTGCATCACCCAGTGCGAGCAGCCATCTGTGCACATCTGCGACGCGATGGTCAAGTAATGTGGAACCAGGACAGTCAGCTGACTGCGATTCGGGACAAAGAGGGAACGCTGCTATTGGTGTTCTGGGCCTTGCTGAAGGGACAGCGAGTGCGCGTGCTGGTGGATTCGGGTGCCTCGGATGAATTCATCTCCAGTGAGTGCGTCAAGAGATTGAACCTCACAGTTCGCGCTAATGGGATGCCGCTGAACGTTACCCTCGCGGATGGGTCAGTGCAGACCTCTGCGCAAGTCGCTTACGGCAAGCTGACCGCCGAGACTTCAGAGGGGACTTACTCCGAGGTCATCAAGATGCGAGTACTTCCTCTGGGCATCAAGGTGGACATTGTACTCGGAGGAAGGTGGTTGAGACACCTCTCGCCGGTCACGCTGGACTATGATGGGTGGGGATCAGTCAAGTTTCGCCAGCATGGCAAATCCGTGCGGATACGGGGATGTTCGCCAGGGCGTAGCTCTACACGCAAAGGCGAGAGAACCGCGATGGCTCTGGAACCGATGGTAATGTTATCAGCGGCTCAAGCGACCAAGGAGATCAAAGCCTATCGGCGCAGATATGCGGGAATGGACAGTGCCGCGACACCCCACGACATCTTAGTGGCCTATGCGACACCTCTGGTAGGGACTTCGATGTTATCAGCGGTGGCCACCAGCGAGAATTTGGAGGACCCTTCAATCTCCCCCGAGTGGAGAAAGAAGTTTCAGAAGCTGATCGAGTCCTTTTCACCTCGAGTAATTCGCGAAGCGCTGCCCAACTTTGACGCCCTGCGAAAAGATGAAGTGGCCCATGTGAGACTGCAAGAGGGATGGAATGGCATCGCGCCCGCTAAGAGGCCCTACAAGATGTCCATGGTGGAGCTGACTCAACTGCGAGAACGCCTGGATGAACTCCTGAGCAAGGGCTACATCAGACCTTCCTCAAGTCCGTTCGCTGCACCAGTGCTGATGGTTCCCAAGCCTGGGAAACCTGAAGTACTCAGAATGGTCTGCGACTTCCGAGCCATCAACAGCCTGACCGTCAAGGACAAATATCCACTTCCCGACATTCAGCAGTTGTTCGACTCCATGCATGGGGCCAAGTACTTCTCCTCCTTCGATGCAGTCGATGGGTTCTGGCAGATGGCTATGGCGTCTGAGGATGTGGAAAAGACTGCGTTCACTTCTCCCTATGGCTCGTATGAGTGGTTGGTGATGCCCATGGGGTTGACCAACAGTCCTTCATGCTATCAGAGACGCATGCAGCGCGCTCTGGGACATCTTCCTTTTGTAAGAATATTCCTGGACGATTGTATCCTCTTCAGCAACACCTTGGAGGAGCATCTTTCCCATCTCCAGCAATTTCTCGAAGTCTGTGAGAACCAGGGTATCTACCTCAAAGAGTCTAAGTGTCAACTATTGCAGACCCAGATACGCTTTCTGGGGCACGTTATCTCACGGGAAGGAAGTCAACCTCAACATGACAAGCTGGCCGCCATCAGGGACTGGCCCGCTCTGGAAAACGCCACGCATGTGCGCCAATTTTTGGGGTTGGCTGGGTACTACCGGCGGTACATGCTGGGCTTCTCTGAAGTAGCACAACCTTTGACTCAGCTCACCAAAGGGGATGTCGCTTGGCTATGGGGACCCATGCAGCGTTGGGCCTTCGAGGAGATTAAGAAGGCGCTATGTTCTTCACCCACTCTGGCGCTACCCGATATGAAAGCGGCGGCCGAAGGACGGCATCCTTTCGTGGTACAAACTGACGCCAGTGGAGTGGCGCTGGGGGGAGTACTGATGCAAGACGTAGGAAATGGATTGCAACCTATCGCCTTTGAGAGCAGACAGTTTAATGGAGCCGAGCAGAACTACCATGCTGGCGAAAGAGAACTCTGCGCTCTCCATCACTGCACTACGCAAACTTGGCGACACTACCTCATCTGGACCGAGTTCCAATTGCAGGGTGACCACAAGCCCCTAGTCTGGTTAATGGCACCCGGACAACCTCTCAGCCGACGCCAAGCCCGATGGTACATGGATCTAGTGGAGGTAGGGGTACCCGAGATGGAGTACATCCCTGGGGCGCTACTCTGGGTTCCAGACGCTCTGTCCAGGCGACCCGACTACAAGGAAATTTCCGCGAGAGAAGGACTGGTAGAAGCTGGCTTTGTGCATCCGGTTACTGGGAAACCGCAGCGACCTCCCTCGGCCGCAGACACTGCCAGCAAGTTTCGACCTGCAGCTGGTAAAGAGTCTCGCCAAGGACGCGCGCCCCTGGGAGTGGTAGATCCCAACAAGTTGAAGGAGCGCAAGTCCAACAGCGCCAAGACCAAAGATCCTGAACCAGTCCTCGCGTACAGTGGGACTCTCACCTGGATGGACTCCCCTCAACTCTGGATGGACGCCTTACATACCCTGCAGCTGGCCGAAACTGGGTACGAGGAAGCAACCCTGGCAGTTCAGACGCGCTCTGGCAAACTGACAGCATCCTCGCCTCCTTCTCCCAGGAAGACCCCTGTTGATTACTCAGCAACGCCGAAGTGCAGCGAGGCCTCAACCAGACTCCTGGAGCCCAGCGACCGACAGGACTGGAAGTTCCGTGCGGACATGTTCGACTTCTTGAGTCAAGAATATGGACCTTTCGAGGTGGACGCCTGTTGCGACTTGGGAGGAAAGAATCGTCAGGTCAACCGCTACTGGACGGACTGCTTGAAGGAAAACTGGCGAGGGTTGAACGTCTGGTGCAATCCTCCCTTCTCCTCCAACCATTTGACCATCGAGGCCGTACTGAGGAAATATGTGGAAGAATGGCGTCTGGACCCTGAGAATACTTCAGCTCTCTTTGTCCTTCCTGACTTTCAGTCTCGCATGCCACAGTGGCGGCAGTTGTTCAGATCTGCGGGAATGAGAGTGGAGTACATTATTCCTACCCATGACGCTCAAGGAGAACCTGTGCAGATGTTCGCCGCCCCGGATGGAGCCCTTCTGGATCTTCCTTGGCCCCTGCTAGTGGTGTACGCCCCGCCAGCTCGACAGCGTGTCAAGCGGGAAAGGAAAACGAGTTCCCCCCCTCCTATCGTGCGTACTGGAGAAGCGGCCAGCGTTCGAGACCTGCATCAGCAGATATCAGGAGGCCAGTTCCTCAAAGCGCTGCAAGCGGAATATGGGCGACCTGGCCCCCTTCAGACTTTAAGGAAGGAAATCCAAGAAGCTCCGCATCAACGCACTCGTGACTTCTGCGTAGTGGGAGATGTGTTGTGGAGGGTGAGCGCTGGGCGCTATCAGTTGGTACTGGGAGAAGATTCACCCCTCCGTGAGGTAGTGCTGCAAGAGGCGCATGCATCTGTTTCAGCTGGACACGCGGGCAGGGACAAAACTCTGGAACGAGTACTGCGACGCTTCTGGTGGAAAGGGGCAGCAGAAGATGTGGGACGCTGGGTTTCATCTTGCACTATCTGTCAAGCGGTGCGACCGAGAAATTCCTACCCGGATGGATTGCTGAACCCACACACTATTCCTACGCGACTATGGCAAGTGGTCAGTGTGGACTTTGTCACTGGACTGCCAGTCACGGCGCGGAATCACGATGCCTTTGCTACTTTCACATGTAAGCTCAGCAAAATGGTTCACATCATCCCGTTGAACTTCCAGGACAGCTCCGCTGAGGTTATCGCTCGAATCTACTTCGACCACATCTGGAAACTACATGGCACCCCTATGAAGATTGTCTCTGACCGCGACCCTCGTTTTCAGGATGCTATGTGGAAGGAATTGATGAGACTTATGGGAACTAAAGTGGCCTCCACCACGCCTTACAACCCTCGTTCGGACGGACAAGCTGAACATACCAACCGCGTGGTAGAAGACATGCTAAGGTCCTTCGTAGGCAGCAATCCAGAGGACTGGGATTTGTGGTGTGCCAACGTAGAGTTCGCCATAAACGATACGCGGAGCGATGTAACCGGCTTTACCCCGTTTGAGTTGGTCTTGGGGCACTCGCCTATGTCGCAACTGGACTTGTTCCTGCAAGCGGCTGCTGGACAACACTCCAAGCGTAAGGGTGGAGAAGGTACGGCACACGAGATGGCTAGTAAATTCGCGGCTCAACTAGAGGACGCCCGCACTAAGCTAGAACTGGCACAGCAACGCCAGCGACATCAGTTTGACCAGCGTCACACCGCCAAATCCTTTCAGTTGGGAGACTTGGTCTGGGTAGATGCCAAGCATCTCACGGAAAATATCATGAACCGCGAATCCTTCAGGAAGCTGGGACCTCGCTGGCACGGGCCCTTACCCATCACCGAGAGGTTCTTCAGCGACCAGCAGCGAGAGCTACCCGAAATTGACAGAGGTGCTCCGGTGGCTTACCGGCTCAAGTTACCCCCTAAATGGCGTATCCACGATGTTTTTGCGCAGCATCGCCTCAAGGAATACCGCACCGCGGATGAAGCTTTTGCGCTGCGTCGGCAAATACCTACTCCTGCCAAGGTTCTCGTGGATGGACAATCCCAGACCCATGTGTCTAAGATTCTGGCTCGAAGAGTGAAACCTATGAAAGGAGGCAAGGAAGTAGAAGAATTTCTGGTTCGCTGGACTGGGTACTCTAATGCTCATGACTCCTGGAAGACCCGTGAGTCGTTGAACTACGGGGGTGAACTCGAACAGCTCACGGAGTTCGAACAACTGAGACTATCACGAGAAGGACAAGCCCGGGAAAAAGCCTTACAGGAGGTCAGAATGCAGCGGAAGCAAAGGCGGGAACGCACCAGAGCTCTAACTTTCCTGGATACTTCTGATGAAGGGAAACTCACTTCTCTGGACAACTGCCTACCTTGGGAACAATACTGTCGCTCCTCTGACGCCTTTGTGACGCATCTAGCTCTTCTGGACTCTGTGGTCTCGACACGCGAGTTGCGACTACTAGTACTTTTCAGTGGTACAGGAAGTGTGGAGAGAAGTTTCATGTCATGTTATCCGAAGAGCACTGTGGTCACCGTCGATCATGATCCTCGCTGGCAACCTACCTACGCTGAGAAGGTTCAGGACTGGGACTTCAAGCGTTACGCGCCTGGTTACTTTGACGTCATCTGGGCTAGTCCACCGTGCACCGAATACAGTCAGGCTAAGACCACTGGGGTGCGACAACTGCGACAGGCTGATGCCTGTGTACGCCGAACGCTCCAAATTTTTGACTTTCTCAAACCCAAGCATTGGTTTATGGAAAATCCGATGGGCAGGTTTCCCTTTGCGCTGCGATTTCGACCCGTAGTTCGCCGGTTACCTACCCCGTTGTATTGCTCTTACTGTATGTATGGCACTGGCTACCGCAAGCCTACTTGCATCTGGACGCAGTCGCCTCCTCCAGTGGATCTACGGTACTGTACGATGGATACTCCTTGTCTTCACCAACAGACTCTGGGATCACATCCGGAAACTGCTCAACTGGGACCTGATCCAGGGCAACAAGGAGCGGGAGTTTCCACTGCTGTATACCCTCTGCCCGCTGGATTGCTTCGTCAACTCTTCGAGCACCTGTTCGATCAGAAAAGCATATCACGCATCCATACGCATGGCTGATCTGTGTCTGGATCTTAGCTGCTGTACAAATGACTCTGAGTTATCATCTCTTTGTACTAACAAGCTAAGAGGGGAGGAGTTGTGCCAGGGAACAATAGCCCGGCCAAGCCATTCGATTGGCATATTGTATTTATGCATACTGGGGCAGTGAGATGGCAATGGGCTCGGAAGGGGACTCCCGAGCCATTGACTTCGTACTATGGGGAGCGAAAGCCTGGACTTGATTATAGCTGGCAGCACATTATCGTCCACCCTTCTGGTGCGCTACGCCGCTGGGAGCGTAATAGGGGCGGCGGCTGGTTTCTGGAAGACGCCACTCAGTTGAAGGCGCCGGTAGCGCCATTCTCATTACCGATCAGCCGCGTTGGGATCGCGTACTGGAATCCGACGATTGTGATTGACGATGACGAATATCGTGGAATTCCCTACACGGGGCGTAAGCCTACACACTCAGCGCCTACGGACAGTGAAGATTCGGGTACAGGCGCTGTGTCCTGGAGTAAGGAGAAGTTACCAGATTCTGATGACAATGATGACGCAGGTGTCACTAACAGTAAGGAGAAGCTACCAGGTCCGGATGACAAAGATGACGCGGGTGTCATATATGACATGGACACTGCCAGTCCGAAATGGGAGCCAACTTCGCCTGAATATGATGACACCGAGGATGACGTCAGCGAGTTCGATGACTTGGTAGCTGACGATGCTGAAGAACAAGCTGAAGCTCGAAGGTTGAAGAGACTGGGACTGCAATTGATCATGGATGAGAAGGGTGAACTTCACTGGGTACCAAAGGGCACCTCCCCGACCTCACCTGTTCAGCCAGATGATCAGCCTATTACCGAGCAGAAGTCTGAGGCCATATCTGAGGATGCCCCAGCCTCTGTGGTGGAAACTGTTCATGTACCACCAAAGAAACCATATGGGTCGGATACTGGATTGACTTCAATGGTTGAGAATAAGGCTGGGGTGTCTGAAGAGACGAAGAGGCAATCTAGGAAATATCCGAGATGTTGGACACATGAGTATATAACTCAATTGAAATGCACCATGAGCAGTGACAGTGATGAAGAAGAAGTGTTGGACGTGGCTCCTCGTAGGAAGAAGGCAAAGATCAGCAAGGGACAATGAAATCAACTGTCTTGATTAGGATTGTCCAAATGCAGATTCTCTGATTAGGATTTGTATAGGTGGCAGATGATGATATGCCAGCCGACATGGGACAGATCGATTAGAGATATGAATTGCGCGCCTTGAAAGTATAAGACATGAATATTGCCCATTTGGAGGCTGTTCTAACTTGAAGTAACTATTTGGAGGAGCTGTTGCTCAACCTGTTAATTTACTGGTCAATCTTTCCTGCCATAAAGATATTGCAATTGCTTGAATTGTAGCCTTGTTCACATATAATCTATTCCCCCAAAACAGGACATAATTTATATTCCCCATTATGCACTTTTCTATTCCTGAATCATTATGCTACCTATCCAGGAGCACCAGATAAGGATCTCATCACAGTCTTCCTCACATTCCTCCAGAATAATGACAGACATTACTTTCATGTCGTGGCTAAAACACCCGATGCCACATATGAAAATGTCAGGAATACATTCCTCAGGCAGTTCGGGAATCCCCACAAGCAGCCAGTTGCCAAAAAGCATTTAATGGCACTACAGCAGGGTAACCAGACTTTCTCGGATTACCTACGCACATTCACATCACTGGCTTCGTTAGCATCAGTTGATTTGGAGGATGTCCTGATCAAGAACAGGTTTGTCAGCAATATGGAATCAGACCTCAGGAAACAGTTCCATCTCAGGTTCCTTACGGAAGAAGAAAGGAATAACTTGTCGTGGGCAAAAGCCACACAGGTTCTGCTCGACTTGAATTATGTAGTTCATTCGAAGCAAGCAGAGACCCTACACTATAGGGGGCAGAAGGAACAGTCGGGAGGTCCAGCTAAGAAGGATAAGGATAAGGGTCGTGGCGACAAGCCATATGACCGTGGCAATCAAAATCGTGGCAATCAGAATCAGGCCAACCAGAATTCCCAGAAGAATAAAGGGAATGGCAAAGGAAAAGGCAAGGGAAAAGGAAAAGGAAAAGGATCAGCGTCATCTCCTTCCCAGTCTTGTCAGCGTTGTGGTCGTCCTGGTCACACCAAAAAGGATTGCTTCGCCACCAGCAAAGCAGATGGGAAAGCCATACAAGGCAATCCTCCAGCACCCAATCATAATCGTTGGAATCAGAACAGAGGACAACAGCAACCGAATAATCAGGGTGGTAAAAGTGAGTCTAACAAGCTCCTAAAAACAGTCAACACCCTGGTTAAGGAGCTTCAGAATCAGCAGAGCATTGATGCAGCAATTGCAGCTCCAGCATCAGCTCCAGCTCCTCAGGGAAACTCTCCGGGTACCGGGCAGGTACCAGTGATGAGGACTCCCCGATAGATCAGCCTGAACATGCCACTGAAGCAAGTGGCCGGGTTGAGAGTATCTCAGAAGAAGTCCTATCCAGTCTGACACTTCGGTTCCAGCAGATGGATACTCCCTCAGATCACATCGCACAGATGCGATCACAGACAGCACAGCTGAAATCACAGAAGAAGCTGTTGCTGTATAAAGGGAAAGTATATGGACAGAGTACTGATATCTTGATAGATCCAGGAGCTACATCGTCATTCATCGACAGACAGTTTGCTTCTCAGCTTGGTATATCACCATCAGACACATCATCATTCTCAGTGGGGTTGGCTGGAGGAAGCCAATTACCCTGTACATCCTATCTTCCCAATGCTACATTCACGCTGGGTAAGTATAAGGATTCAGAAGATCTCTATGTTATTGACATGAAACCCTTCACAGTCATCCTGGGACAGGATTGGTTGGAGAGAAGGACTCCACATATTGACTTTCAGTCCAAGAACATGACGATCACCAAGAAACACTCATCAGGTTCCAGTGTTCGGATAGTTCTATCCAGAGTTGAACAGACTCCAAATTCAGATGGCCTTCCTCAAATGGAATTGGTCAGTGCCACCACGATGAGGAAACACCTACGACGTATACGATCCAGTGGGTCGGCTGAAGAAGCCGTAGCTTATCTCTTTTTTCTCTCAGAGGTCGATGGTGAATTGGTCATGGCAGCTGCTGACTCAGACACTACCATGGAAGACCCAGAGGTCACAGCAGAACGTGATCGTGTCAGAGAAGACTTTTCAGATATTTCCATCCAGCTGGCCATAGGCCAGAACGGTTTGAAGGTGGATATCATCGCATCAACATTGAACCTGGGCATACGCCACCATCACAGCCAGTTCGTACTATTCCAGTGCCTATGATGGAGGAGCTCAAACGACAGATCATCAAATATGTCGAGCTGGGTATCCTTCGTCCATCATCATCACCATATGGGTGCCCAATCATTTTCGCTCCTAAGCCAGGGGGAAGTGGAGGATGTGCTGTGATTATCGAGCCCTTAATAACATCACCATAAAGGACACGTATCCATTGCCACCTCATGATACCCTTCTTGAACAGCTTAAGGGGGCACGCTGGTTCAGCAGATTCGATTTCAACCAGTTTTTCCATCAGATACCCATCCATCCAGACGACATTCATAAGATAGCAATACGAACTAGATATGGTTCGTACGAGTGGACAGTAATGCCCTTCGGGTTAACTAACGCTCCTGCGACCGCTCTCCGTGTTGGAAACCGAGCATTCTTTGACTTCATTGATCAGTTCTTAGTCATTTTCATGGATGACACCATAGTGTACAGTCCAGATTTTGACACTCACGTGAAGCAAGTTCGCCAGTTCTTACAGCGCCGCAGAGATTATCCGTTCTACATCAGGCCTTCTAAGGTTGAGTTGTTCGTCAGATGCATCGACTTTATCGGACACCATATCTCAGAGGCAGGCCTTTCAATCATTGAAGACAGAATCCGTGCAGTCATGGCTATTCAGCCTCCAGTGTCCTATGGTCCAACCGTTGGTAAACAGCCTCTACGCCGTATGGCTAAAGATGGCAAGTCATCTCTTCGGTCATTCTTGGGCATGGTCGGACAGTTTAGGAGATTTATACCAAAATTCTCCAAGATTGCCGAGCCGCTCAATCGTCTCCTAAAGGATAATGCAGAATTTGTCTGGGAATCTGAGCAGCAGCAGGCATTTGACAATCTCAAAAGTGCCATCTGCCATGCTCCAGTATTACAGCTTCCAGATCAGAAACTGCCATCTATTATGGAGGTCGATGGATCAGGCACACACGTTGGCCAAGTAGGATTACAGGATCAAGGCAAAGGTATGAGGCCATGTGGCTATCACAGCGTCACTCTTTCTGATACACAAAGACGCTGGCCTATTCCTGAGATCGAGCTATTTGCCATTGTGGAGGGCTTCCAGTTCTTTCGCCACATCTTGCTGGGAGCTCCAGAGACTATTGTTCGCTCAGATCATCAGCCACTGGTTTATTTCCAGTCCAACTCCACACTAAGCCCCAAACAGGCGAGGTGGTTGGATGAGCTCTCCGAGTACAACTTTCGGATTGAGCACATTGCAGGCGAGAAGAATAAGTGCAGATGCACTTACACGTGTGCCTGCTCTCTTTGAACTCACTGATAGTCTGCAACATCACATTGCCGGTGAGGCACATTCAACAAACATTACATATACAGACCCTACATTTATTGCTCTTATATCTGCATCATCGGGTCACCAGCTGCACGACATTATTATATCTCAGTATGATCGTGACCCATTTGCACAATCTATATTATCCAAGCTGGCATCATCGACATCATCACAAACAGTCAGCAATTTCGAACTCATTCAGGGATTGATCTATCGCAAGACCATTTTTGGCAGACAACTTTACATTCCACCTACTGCCAAAGTTCCTACAGATGACGGTGAGATCACACAGCTTCGCCACATTCTACTTCATGAGTGTCACTCAGCCACTATTTCTGGTCATGTAGGCAAAAATCGCATGCTTCATTTATTGCGTAGCCGATATTACTGGCCAGGAATGACGAAGGCAGCCATTCAGTACATTCGGGAGTGCCCCGTATGCCAACGCCAGAAAACGAGGAGACACAAACCTTATGGTCAGTCACATATACGATATTGTGTGCCTAAGACAAAATGGCTTGATGTATCTCTTGACTGGATTACTGACCTGCCTATCACTACTAACGGGCACGACAATATTTTTGTGGTAATGTGTCAATTCACTCATCGCTGTCATCTCATTCCCTTCAACATGACCTGGACTGCTCAACGCACTGCTTCGATATATATGCAGCATATCTTCAAGCTCCGTGGTCCTCCGAGGAACATCATTTCAGATCGAGACCCCAGATTTACTTCTTCATTCTGGCAAACACTGTGGAAATCTACTGGTACGAGATTGTCTATGACGTCTTCACACCATCCACAATCGAATGCAAGCAATGAGCGAAGCCATGCCTTCATTGAGGACATCCTCAGGTATTTCTCATTTTGTTTGATGCATGATTCACCAACCTCTGGTTTATAACTGATTAGAGAGTATTTTTATCCTCAGGTGTTGTTGCAATGATACTTCAGCCAATTTTTGGGAGGACAAGTTGCCTCTGGTGGAGTTTGCAATTAACAACACGGTTTCTGCTACGACTGGTTATACACCCTTTTATCTCGACTCGATGGCGCAGCCACTTTCGCCCCATGATCTGGCAATCACTATTTCGAAGCTCCTGTTCCAATACAGAATGCTATTCGAGATCACTTTGACCAGTACTCGGCTGTACATGCCAACGCGGTAGACAACATTTCCCGAGCAGCAGAAATTAACCGAGCCAGATTCAATAAAACTCACATGCCCCGACAATTTGCAGTAGGGCAGAAAGTTCTTCTACGGACTGAGTTTATTCAATGGACTGGTTTGACAGAGGCAGGCAGACACTTTAAGCAGCCATATATTGGGCCGTTTACCATATCCAAAGTTGTCAGCCATGGACGTGCTTATGAGCTAGATTTCGGGGATCTCGACATTCGTATCCATCCGGTTCAGCCTGTATCCAGAATAGAGTTATACAATGACTCGATCCAAGCACCTTTGCCTCTGCCACAGATGATCACCGAAGAAGGGCAACCACTGTTTGAGATATCACACATACTCTCAAATAAGATCACTAGAGGTGTCAAGTACTATTTTATACGCAGGCTACGGCCCTGAGCATGACACCTGGGTCAAAGCCACAGAGCTGACCGATGCAGCAGACATAATAGCTGCCTATGAAGGCTAACATTATATTAAGCCTTATGCCCTTACTTCTTGTAATATATACTAATACATGTCGATAATCTAAATACCTTGCTCTTAATGTTCTGTCATTATGTTGTATCAGGAGCAGGAAATTGATCCTTCCTTGCTAAGGTGTAGTGAGCCTTGTACCAAATCATACCCTTGCACAGATACGCATACATGCGGGTACCATATCTGTGGATAAATAAAAACTGCTATGCTGCCTTTGCCAGACCGTGGTTTGTCATTCGGATCTTATGGCCAGTAATTCCGCAGCTACCGGAATACTGAGGTGGACGGAGTTGTGATCCTGAGTTATGATTGACATACATAACTAAACGAATTTCACATTAGTACGTTGTCGAATCCACTCTATGAAATGTTCGTCAGTGCGCGCGTACCGGACCGAAAAAAGGAGTTTGGCAGTCGAGTGAGGATTTAAAGTGGACTTATAAAGACCCTCCGATATCTCGTAAGCAGGGCCATCTCCGTTTGCATTAAAACAAGCCTTATTCAAAAGGGGCTCTCCATTCTGCCTGTGAACCTCCATAGTAGCTCATGGAGGGGAGGAAGGGGTGGATGCACTATATCGCCGTGCATCGTTCGTTAAATCGTCGATCATCGTTCGTTAAATCGTCGACGGCAAGCACAATGTCTCTCCGTAACGTAAACCTCGGAAGATACCCTGAGCGTCACTCTGAAATACGAAACGCCAAAGCGATCAGGGGGGCTACATCCTAAGAACTTTAAGGCTATATGCCTACGGTGAGGGTTTAACCCCTTAGCTGCCAGCTGATGGACATGTCCATCAAACACTCAAAACTGATTTTCTCGGCGACAAATAACTCAAATTCACTTTTGAAGACAGTTTTGAAAAGCTCTTATCGAGCCGCGTGCAGCCATGCACTTGGGAGCAACCATGTTGCGACGATGCTCTAAATATTTCCCCAGA
This sequence comes from Cymbomonas tetramitiformis, assembly GCA_001247695.2. NCBI lineage: Eukaryota > Viridiplantae > Chlorophyta > Pyramimonadophyceae > Pyramimonadales > Pyramimonadaceae > Cymbomonas > Cymbomonas tetramitiformis. Next base: position 47,237 of record LGRX02007428.1, on the reverse strand, counting down.
CGCACTCTATTTTAGCTTGACCATAATGAGTCACATTTAGGGCACATGTGTCATAGTGTTACAAACCCCTAATAATATAAGTAGCCCTAACCGCATGTTGAGCACTTGGTAAGATTATACCTGGAGGTATAGGGTCAATATTAGGGCTTACATTGTTAACGATGTGCACATCCATCAACATTTTCAGTTGACAATCACGTCATCGGTATCAAGTGTCATGTATTTCTAACGTTTGCATGTGATTCGCCTTGAGAAGACCTTTCCGACACTATTTTCAAAAGTTGAGGCAGGACCCTTATGCCAAAGTTATTGCAAATAAACCAAAATTTTCAAAACCCCGAAATTCCTCCGGCAACTAAGGGGTTAAAGTGGACCCAGTTCCCCCCGATATCCTAAAACACCTTGAGGGACGCCTCATCGGTGTAAGAAGACTGGCCAGTTGAACAACAAAGACATCAAAGACATATGCAAAGGTATGCACCCTGTATTGTGAGGTCACAACTCTTTTAAGAGGGGAGATCTGTCAGGGATATGGCCGATGACATATGTGTCATACGTGTCATACATGTCATACCATGTCATGTCATGTCATGTCATATCATATGTCATAATGACATACAGTCGTCGAGTATTGTCAGTACGGTCGACTATGATATGTACAGTCATAATGTCTGTCATCCACCTGAGGTGAGTGACATCTGTCATCGAGAGGCTAGGTATCGGCATCGAGATGGCGAAGCAAGACAAGTCTTAAAGAACCGAAGTGTTCTGAGAGGAAGCGTCTTCGCTTCAAACATGAAATGAACAGCATGCGAGTATCAATGGCTATTTCGACCAGCCGATACGGGAAGTTCACCCAATGCCCTCGGGTTCACAACCCGATGGTGGTAACGCATGTGATTGCGTGAGGGCATTGGAACTATATGAGGAGCATTGGGCTCATGCAAGCACTTCTGGACACCAGAGCGCTGCACTCATACCCCACCAAATATTATCGCGTGCTTGCTACAGTTCAATAGCAGCCGCGTCACACATTAGGTTCGCATAGAACCGTGACAGTGGCTCAGGCGGCGGGTAAGACGGAGGCAGAGACCATGGCAGTATTTGGGACCCAGAGCATGAGATCTGGTCGTGGAGCCACAGTCGTGGCCCAGAAGGTGTCCTTCGCCGAGTGCATGCAGCACGGGCATTGGATGACCCAGGCAGCGGCCATGAGGTACATCCAGTCGTCCACCGAGGAAAGGGTGGCAGTGACAGCAGCAACTGCTGGAATTGACGCTACGACTAGTTCGTACAGTCTAGTGTCATTCCTGTATGTCATCTTCGGTGGTCAGCCTGTGTCACTCATCTCGGGTATATATCGTTTGTATATCCGAGTTTAGTGATCCGTTGTTTCACCGTCGGCAGCGGGTCCCCACTGCCTGTTCAGCTGTTTCCAGCAGGTTATGGTCCTTCTCACGCTTGCGTGAACTGAATTTTAGCGTAGAATTTTATTTTATTTCCGCCCTATCTTTCAGTTGAGCGTCTCCACGCCTTGTGGGACGCTTTAGAACAGATTCTACGTATTTTCTGGAGGCGGCTGCTTACGGCTTTGGGTGATTACGACGAGGTGGTGCTCTCCGACGATTTTTCGTTTGCGATCTTTATATACTCGTTTCTTTATTCGGTTATGACTTCATCGCAGATTTTGGAGAGTGTAGAGCTCCTAGCTCTTTTGGAATCTTTTGACACTAGTTTTGCGAGAGTCTCGGCTCTCAAGAGATCTCAGCTCATCTCTTTATGCACTTCCATGCATTTAGCTATTTCGCATTTCCGTGAGGCGGCTCAGATTTCGGCAGTTTCGACCGAGAATTGTCCGGTAGTATTGAACATCTTGGTGGCTGGTGAGCCACAAGTTGGTGGTGTCTCGGCCGAGACCGCTGTTTCTGGAATTTCGAGCGGAAGATTTTGCGAAGTAGGAGTGGGCGATGCGCCGGCGATTTTGGCGTCCAAATCAGTTTCAACTCAAGTTTCAACCACTAGACCCTCCCCTAGTGCCACTAGGGCGAGCGACACCGTGCGGCAGGCCCCTCCTGTCCGCGCGGAAGTTCACTATGTCCATGCACCTCCCATTGTGCCTCCCTATATGGGCTCTGGGGTTATTCGCAGTTATGAGGAGTATTTGCCTAGTGAGGATGAGGATGAATCGGAGTACCCACTTGGGTATTTCGATGATTCCAGCGGCAGTTGTGAGGAGGAAGAGGAGCAAGATGGCCACTTGGCCGCTCCGCATTTTTCGTCCGATCGATTGGAACGGGATTCCGGGCTGGACACAGGTTTTCAGCAGGATTCTTATGGCGGAGGTTTCGAGGCCCCACTTGGGGAAGAGTTTTTACCGCAAAATGGCTTTTCAGTTGGCAGAGTTTCTTTTGAGAATGAACCTGCCGTTGAGTACGAGAATGATGAGGATGTCTACACCGCAGAAGAATGGGCTGCCTGGGAGGCAGGAGCCCACGATTCCGTTGGAACTGGTGGTGCAGAATTTTATGATGAAGATTCTTATTATGAGGAAGATGCTGGTTGTAACGATTCTGATGATGACTACTATTAGTTCTTTAAACAGACAGGCGGTGTTCCTTTTTGGCATTTCTCCACCACTTGCTGTAGTTTTGGACAGTAGAATGTTATTTATTTCTCACCACTTGCGGGCAGCTTTTCAAGATTAAGACGAACAACTTACAGGCAAGAGACCTTTTCAGTTCGCAGCAAGCTAAAAGCTAAACCGACAGGCAGGCTTATTTTTACATTCTCCATCACATGCAGACAGGCGAGGATTGTGGGTTCACCCACCACTAGCTGGCAGAGAATTAATTTTAGCAAACCAAAATTGGTACTAGCAATTTCCTAGGCTTAGCAAGTATTTATTTTGCTAGCCTGTACTTTCATCACGCCACTCGTGACTTGACTAGCTAACTAGAGTTGACATCCTGACATTTATCTGTAAACTCTAGTAGCTAGGGTGGTGAGTGTCACTAGCTGGTCCACCTCAGATGAGGTGGTGTGCTGGAATTGACACTACGACTAGTTCGTACAGTCTAGTGTCATTCCTGTATGTCATCTTCGGTGGTCAGCCTGTGTCACTCATCTCGGGTATATATCGTTCTTATATCCGAGTTTAGTGATCCGTTGTTTCACCGTCGGCAGCGGGTCCC
>LGRX02007428.1:27022-44026 GCA_001247695.2 Cymbomonas tetramitiformis | reverse complement strand
GGGACCCGCTGCCGACGGTGAAACAGCGGATCACTAAACTCGGATATACGAACGATATATACCCGAGATGAGTGACACAGGCTGACCACCGAAGATGACATACAGGAATGACACTAGACTGTACGAACTAGTCGTAGTGTCAATTCCAGCACACCACCTCATCTGAGGTGGACCAGCTAGTGACACTCACCACCCTAGCTACTAGAGTTTACAGATAAATGTCAAGATGTTAAACTCTAGGAAGCTAGTCAAAGTCACAGGTGGCAAGATGAATGTACAGGCTAGCAAAATAATACTGCTAAGCCTCGGAAACTGCTAGTACCAATTTTGGTCTGCTAAGATTAATGCTCTGCCAGCTAGTGGTGGGTGAACCCACAATCCTCGCCTGTCTGCATGTGATGGAGAATGTAAAAAATAAGTCTGCCTGTCGGTTTAGCTATCTCTGCTGCGAACTGAAAAGGTCTCTTGCCTGTAAGTTGTTCGTCTTAATTGTGAAAAGCTGCCCGCAAGTGGTGAGACATAAAACAACATCCTTCAGCCCAAAACTACAGCAAGTGGTGGAGAATGCAAGTGGGAGCACCGCCTGTCTGTTTAGAAAACTAATAGTAGTCATCACCAGAATTGAAACCAACGCCTTCCTCGAAATAAGTCTCTTCATCATAAAAACCAGCGCCACCAGTGTCGTCGGAATCGTGGGCTCCTGCCTCCCAGGCAGCCCACTCCTCTGCGGTGTAGACATGCTCGTCGCTCATTGCAGACTCATTCTCAAAAGAAACTGCGCCAACATTAAACTCGTTGTGCGGTAAAAACTCTTCCCCAAGTGGGGCCTCGAAACTTCCGCCATAAGAATCCTGCTGAAAACCTGTGTCCAGCTCGGTGTTACGGCTAAACATACAAGCGCCGCGATATATTATCAATATACAAAAGTAACACTGCAAAGTTGAACAGCAATGCAAGTGTACGTATGAGCGGAATTTTGTGAGTGCAGTCTCCGTAGAAGATCTGCTGAAGCACAACGCTTCCTCACTTTTATACCTACGTCACCCATCATCTTAGATGGTACCGCCATTGGGTTGTGAACCCGAGACGTAGGTTGAACGACCAGCATGGTAGTAACGACTAGTTCGTTCATGCTGCACATGCGAGTTCTGCGCATGCTGAAAGCTAAAGATGGTTCTTGGTTTGTTTCCAAGATGTATCTTTGCTTTGCCATCTTCGAGTTCAATCATACGAACTCTCGATGACAGGGATGCCTGATGATATGACATAATCATCTGGCGACATGTACAGTCATCGTCGACCGTACTGACGACTGTCATAAATGTATGACGCGACTCGACCTGTACAGTCATGATCGACCATACTGTCGACTGTCATAATAATATATGACATGACCGACTGTCATAATAATATATGACATGACATGACATGACATGACATGGTATGACATGTATGACAGGTATGACACGCATGACATGTATGACACATATGTCATCGTTCATAACCCTGACAGATCTCCCCTCTTAAGAGAGTTGTGACCTCACAACGGGCATACCTTTGTATATGTCTTTGATGTCTTTGTTGTTGTCGCTTCTTGCTGGTACCAGTCTTCTTACACCGATTTGAGGCGTCCCTCATGGTGTTTTTAGGTTATTGGGGGGAACTGAGTCCACTTTAGTCCCTCACCTTAAGCATTTAGCCATACAGTCCTTAGGATGCAGCCCACCTTTCCGGAAATCGTATCGTTGAGTGACGTTCCAAGGTTCAATGAAGAGCGTTTTCGCGATACAATCCTACGCTGGATTACTGATTGATCCACACGTTATCATGTATGTGCTAGACGATTCAAAGCATCCGAAGTCTACGTTACGGATTATTTGCGCTAGCCGTCGTCGCCTTTGCGCGATCGATGATCCCACGATTATAACGAATTATATTCGAACGATTCTCGGCCTGATATAGTGCACCCAACTCTTCCTCCCCTCCTTAAGCTACTTTGGAGGATCCTAGGCGGTGATGGGGAGCCCGATTTCGATAATAAACGAACAAAGGGGCTTGTTTTAATGCAAACGGAGCGGCCCTGCTTAACGGAATTGGACTTATAATCCTTAACCGGTCTGCTCAACTCCTTAATATTTTTGTCCAGTACGCACGCTTTGACGAACATCTATCGCGATGAGTGAGAATGAATTCGCCACGTACTAATGTGAAATTTATTTAGTCATGTTTGTCAATCACAACTTAGGATCACAACTCCTTCTACCTCAGTCATTATCTCCGGTAGCTTCGGATGACTGGCCAAGAATCCGATGACAAACCACGGTTTTGGCAAAGGTAGCATTTAGCAGTTTTTTATTTATCCACAGATATGATATCTCGCATGTGTGCGTATCTGTGCAAGGGTATGATTTTGAACAAGGCTCACTACACCTTTAGCAAGGAAAGATCAATTCCTGCTTCAATGCAACATAATGATAAACATTAAGAGCAAGGTTGTATAGATGATCGACATGTATTAGTATATATTACAAGAAGTAAGGGCATAAGGCTTAATATAATGTTTAGCCTTCATAGGCAGCTATAATGTCTGCTGCATTGGTCAGCTCTGTGGCTTTGACCCAGGTGTCATGCTCAGGACCGTAGCCTGCATATCGTACTAAATAGTATTTGACACCTCTAGTGAACTTATCCGAGAGTATATGTGATATCTCAAATAGTGGTTGCCCTTCTTCGGTGATCATCTGTGGCAGAGGCAAAGGTGCTTGAATCGAGTCATTGTACAGCTCTAATCTGGAAACAGGCTGTACCGGATGAATACGGATATCAAGATTTCCGAAATCTAACTCGTATGCACGTCCATGGCTAAGCACTTTGGAAATAGTGAACGGCCCAATATATGGCTGCTTAAAGTGTCTGCCTGCCTCTGTCAAACCAGTCCATTGAATAAACTCGGTCCGTAAAAGAACTTTCTGCCCGACTGCGAACTGCTTAGGCATGTGAGTCTTATTGAATCTGGCTTGGCTAATTTCTGCTGCTCGGAAAATGTTGTCTACCGCGTTGGCATGAACAGCCGAGTACTGGTCAAAATGATCTCGAATAGCTTCTTGTATTGGAACAGGAGCTTCTGGCGGGATAGTAATAACCAGATCATGAGGCGAGAGTGGTTGCGCCATCGAGTCGAGATAAAATGGTGAATAACCAGTTGATGCAGAAACGGTATTGTTAATTGCAAACTCCACCAGAGGCAACTTGTCCTCCCACGAATTGGCTGAAGTATCATTGCAACAACACCTGAAAATGAAAATGCTACTAATCAGTTTGTAAACCAGAGGATGGTGAAATCAAATCATGAATCAACAATCTGAAATTTACCTGAGGATGTCCTCAATGAAGGCATGGCTTCTCTCATTGGCAGCATTCGACTGTGGATGGTGTGACGATGTCATGGACAATCTCGTACCAGTAGATTTCCACAGTGTTTGCCAGAATGTAGAGGTGAATCTGGTGTCTCGATCTGAGATAATGTTCCTCGGAAGACCATGGAGCTTGAAGATATGCTGCATATATATAGAAGCAGTATGCTGAGCTGTCCAGGTCATGCTGAAGGGAATGAGATGACAACGATGGGAGAATTGGCACATTACCACAAATATACTGTCGTGCCCATTAGTGGTGATAGGCAGATCAGTGATCCAATCAAGAGATACATCAAGCCATTTTGTCTTAGGCACGGAATATCGTATGTGTGCCTGACCATAAGGCTTGTGTCGCCTCGTTTTCTGGCGCTGACAAACGGGGCACTCCCGAATGTACTTGATAGCTGCCGTTGTCATTCCTGGCCAATAATACCGGCTACGCAGAAGATGAAGCATGCGATTTTTGCCTACATGACCAGAAATAGTGGCTGAGTGGCACTCATGAAGAAGAATGTGGCGAAGTTGTGTGATCTCACCGTCATCTGTGGGGACTTTAGCTGTTGGTGGAATGTACAGCTGTCTGCCATATATGGTCTTACGATAGATCAACCCCTGAATGAGCTCGAAGCTGTAGCTGCTGACTGACTGTGATGAAGTCGATGATGTCAGCTTAGCCAAAATAGTCTGTGCAAATGTGTCACGATCATATTCGGATATAATGATGTCGTGTAGCTGATGAGCTGATGAAGAAGATATAAGAGCAATGAATGTAGGATCTGCGGATGGAATGACTTCACTGATGTCCATGTGTTGAAGACAATCAGTAAGTTCAAAAAGTGTAGAGATACGCGTGAGTGCGTCTGCAACCTTATTCTTCTCGCCAGCAATGTGCTCTATACGGAAGTTGTACTCAGAGAGCTCATCCAACCACCGTGCCTGTTTGGGGCTCAGTGTGGATTTGGTCTGGAAATAAACCAGTGGCTGATGATCTGAGCGTACAATAGTCTCAGGAGCTCCCAACAAGATGTGGCGAAAGAATCGGAAGCCTTCCACAATGGCAAATAGCTCGATCTCAGGAATAGGCCAACGTCTCTGTGTATCGGATAGAGTGACGCTGTGATAGCCACATGGCTTCATACCTTTTCCTTGATCCTGGAGTAATACTTGGCCAACGTGTGTGCCTGATCCATCGACCTCCAAAATAGATGGCAGTTTCTGATCTGGAAGCTGTAATACTGGAGCGTTACAGATGGCACTTTTGAGGTTATCAAATGCCTGCTGCTGCTCAGTTTCCCAGACAAACTCTGCATTATCTTTAAGGAGACGATTGAGAGGTTCGGCAACTTTGGAGAACTTTGGTATGAATCTCCTAAATTGACCAACCATGCCCAAGAATGACCGAAGGGATGATTTGCCATCTTTAGCCATACGGCGTAGAGGCTGCTTTCCAACGGTAGGACCATAAGACACTGGAGGCTGAATTGCCATGACTGCTCTGATCCTGTCTTCGATGATGGATAGGCCTGCTTCAGATATGTGATGTCCGATAAAATCTATAGATTTGACGAACAACTCCACCTTGGAAGGCCTAATGAAGAACTGGTGATCTCTGCAACGCTGGAGGAACTGTCGAACATGCTTCACATGACTGTCAAAATCTGGACTGTATACAATAGTGTCGTCCATGAATATGACAAGGAACTGGTCGATGAAGTCGAAAAATGCCCGATTTCCTACACGAAGTGCTGTTGCAGGAGCATTGGTCAATCCGAAAGGCATAACTGTCCATTCATAAGAACCGTATCTGGTGCGAATAGCAGTTTTATGTATATCATCGGATGAATGGGGATTTGGTGAAAGAACTGGTTGAAATCAAATCTACTGAACCATCTTGATCCCTTCAGCTGCTCTAGTAGGGTGTCATGTGGTGGTAGTGGATACGTGTCCTTGATGGTGATGTTATTCAGGGCACGATAATCACAACACATCCTCCACTTTCCCCCTGGCTTAGGAGCGAAAATGATTGGGCATCCATATGGCGATGATGATGGACGAAGGATACCCAACTCGACATATTTGATGATTTGCCGTTTGAGTTCCTCCATCATGGGTGCTGGAATGGTGCGTACTGGCTGTGAAGGAGGCTTATGTCCAGGTTCGATGTCGATTCTATGATATCCACCTTCAAACCGCTCTGGCCTATGACCAGCCGGAAGATCCTCTTGGAAAACGTCTGAAAAGTCTTCTCTCACTTGATCACGTGCTGCTGTGACCTCGGGGTCTTCCATTGTGGTGTCTGAGTCTGATGCTGCAAAGACCAATTCACCATCGACCTCGGAGAGGAAAAAGAGATATGCTACGGCTTCTTCAGCCGAACCACTGGATCGAATGCGACGGAGATGTTTCCTCATAGTGGTGGCACTGACCAATTCCATTTCAGGAAGGCCATCTGAGTCTGGAGTCTGCTCAACTCTGGACAATACTGTGCGAATACTGGAGCCTGATGCCTATTCTACGAAAGGTGGGTTTACACACCGTAAGGACCCTTTACGGTGGGTTACCCAACCCTAAGTAAAACGATTATTTCAGCCCCTAAACTGACCCCCTGGTCATGTTCATGGTGGCAGGATGACTTTAGACACTCCCAAGAGGCATCCGCGAAGAATTATATCGGATGTATCCGGGTTTGTTAACCTGAAAACCCAAACCCAAACCGGCAAACCAATTATCGCATATAAATCGTATCATATAGCGTAAAAACCGTCATACCACCCTCACTTCGCGTGACATTTTGAGGGTCAAGATGGCCTCGAATGAAAATTTTGACAAGACACTGCAGAAAGAGCAGCTCGAGAACTTGACAACATAGGTCTCCAAATTTCCAAAGGGCCATCGAGGAAGGCCACATATCTACCAATATACAAAATTATGTGGTAACCCACCGTAAGCATATATGATCGGAACCCGCTACACCCCCCCACTTCGCGAGCGCATTACACACATGGGGCACATCGCATCCATCCATAGTATGTTCCTCAGCTTTCATTCAACTCATAAACTGTCTGAAAATCGATAGGTTTGACACCGTAGACCTCATAACACCACCACTAGAGGCCGCCGAAAATTCCTCTTACGGCGGGTTAACCCACCGTAAGATTAGTAGAATAGGCACTGATGAATGCTTCCTAGTGATCGTTAGATTTTTGGTCTGAAAGTCAATATGTGGATTCCTCCTCTCCAACCAATCTTGACCCAGAATGACAGTGAATGGTTTCATGTCAATGATGTAGAGATCTACTGAATCCTTATACTTGCCCAGCGTGAATGTAGCATTGGGAAGATATGATGTACAGGGTAATTGGCTTCCTCCAGCCAACCCCACTGAGAATGATGATGAATCTGATGGTGATATACCCAGCTGAGAAGCAAATTGTCTGTCGATAAAAGATGATGTGGCTCCTGGATCAACCAAAATGTGAGTATTCTGTCCATGGACTTTCCCCTTATACAGCAACAGCTTTTTCTGCGATTTCAGCTGTGCTGTCTGAGATTGCATCTGTGCGATGTTTTCTGTGGGATTATCCATCTGCTGAAACTGTAGTGTCAGTCTGGATAGGACTTCCTCTGAAATACTCTCAATCTGGCCACTTGCTTCAGTGGCATTTTCTGGCTGATCTACCCTCGGGGTGCTCTCATCACCGGTACTTGTGCAGTACCCGGAGAGTTTCCCTGAGCTGGAGCTGCTGGAACTGGAGCTGCTGGATCTGAAGTTGCAACTGCTGCATTGATACTATGCTGATTTTTTAGTTCCTTGACCAGGGTGTTGATTGTGTTAATGAGTTTGTTAGACCCATCTTTAGCACCCTGATTCTTCTGTGGCTGTCTCTGATTCTGAAAGGGATTCTGTGCTGGTGGCTTGCCTTTGATCTGCTTTCCATCATTGGTAGTGGTGGCCCAACAATCCTTCTCGATGTGACCTGGTCGATCACAACGATGGCAAGTCTTATTCTGATTCTGTTTCTGTGATTGTCCTTTTCCTTTTCCTTTTCCCTTGCCTTTGCCACTTTTTCCTTTATTCCTATTCTGATTGGACTTCTGACTGTCATTCTGTTTCCAATTCTGATTTTTGGATCTGTCGTATGGCTTATTGCCACGTCCTCTGTCCTTATCCTTTTTGGCTGGCCCTCCAGATGACTGTTCCTTCTGCCCTCGATAATGAAGAGTCTCTGATTGCTTCGAATGAACAACATAGTTCAAGTCGAGCAATATCTGTGTGGTTAGTGACCACGACATATTATTCCTTTCTGTTTCTGTCAGGAATCGTAAATGAAACTGTCTGCGAAGTTCCGGATCTACGCTGTTGACGAATCTGTCCTTTATCAACACATCTTCCAGTTCAACTGCTGCCAGTGCAGCCAGTGAAGTGAATGATAATCTGAAAAAGTCTGGTTTTCCTGTTTCAGTGACATTAGGTGTTTTTTAGCCACTGATCTTTTATGGGGGTTACCAAACTGTCTGAGGAAAATCCCTCTGATTCCTGCAAATGTGGCATCTGGTTGATTTGCCACGACCTGGAAATAGTGTCGATCATTATTCTGTATGAAGGTCAGGAAAACTGTGATCAAGTCTTTATCTGGAACTCCTGGATACGTGAATTGGAAGTATCTATCCACGGTTTCCAACCAAACCTCTGCGTCCATTCCTGATTTGTACTGGTTTGGTGGTGCCATTTTCACTTTGGGAACCAAACTGGATGGAGATGGTGCTGGTGCTGTATCTGGATCTGTGAAAATCATTGGAGGATTGTCTGCAGTATATTCTTCATCTGGTTCCTGAGGCTCGTTTTCAGGATCTCGATATCTGCTCATATCAGGCTTCATTCGGCTGATATTGTCGAAGAACCCTATCTTGTCGAATCTGGTCTGGGTATTATCATAACCAGCGTGCCATTTCGGGATCTTGAAACGACTGTATGCATCATATGAGCCTAAGATGTCAAAGAACCATGTAGACGGATCTGCATTGATGGGTGGAATATCTGGATCTTCTGCTTCTGCCATCTAATAAAGACAAAACACAACACCAAAATCTCTTCAGCTAACTGAGTGTGTGAAGATATATATATACCTATGTTATATATGGTATATCTATATATTATGATGAGGTTATGCATATACATATATCCACCTTCTTCCCCCCTCAAGGAAGTGTGTGATACAGTGGCAGTTGTCGATTGCCAATACCTCATTCAGCATACATTCCTGCTGAAATCTGTATAGGCAGCCCTGACTGGGAGTCCCGGTCAGGCCCCTATGACAGACTCCTAGGACCAACACTGGACTGCTGACTGATCTATAGGTTCGTGCTGTGACACACGCTGTGTCACAAGTAGGCTAGACTCCGAAACCGTCCGAGACCGTTCCGGGTATATCTAGCTTAGGGTTTATTTATCTGATGAGTTTATCCACACAATTCGGGAGTTTCTGATATCTAGTGAACTAGGATATTCCAGTAGGTCGTGGCCCCATCCACGCTTTTATTCCACTTGCTGATTTGGCCATGATTGGCTAAACGGCCGCTTGGAGAGGTGGTGCGCGCATGCGCGTTTGGGTGCGACTAGGAATTATGGTATGAATTGTTTGCGGTAAGCAACTGGGAGTGGCGGCCATGGGGACCGCGCCTCGTTACGGACTAGTCTTAGCAAAGTTCGGATCCAGTTTTGCACCGGCACTGGCCCTGCTGGTTACTGTTTTCTGGGCTGGTGTTCGCGACACCTTCGACTTCGACGACATCTTCGAGTGCCCCTCGCCGCTCCGCTCTCTCAGCTTCTCTCCGCTGCTGACCATTACCATTTTTCCGCTACCACACCCAACCGCACGACTGCGTACCACCTCCCCTCTGGCTTTTCAGAGTATGGGCATGTTGACCCGAGCGAAGAAGTCCCTGGACAGGGACAGTGACATCGACGCCTCGCTGAGGCTATTAGACGGAGTTCGGAACAGTCCGACGGTGCGTACGCCAACTGTTCCGAACCCCGCTCCGAATTCGAACGAAGATGCAGACGTGGCGACCAGGAAGTACTTGCAGGAGCAGAGCAAGCTGGTTGACGACGTCTACAAAACGCGGCTGCACCGCCAATGGGCCAAGGGTGTCCGAGAGGATGTCCTTGGTGACAAAAAGCACCATTTTCGCGGTACGGACGACGCTGGCCTCCTCTCCGAGCTGGTGGTGCAGCTGCGTACGGAGTTTCATTCAGCTGGGCTGGAGCTGGCATCTTTTGACCTCGACGACCCTCTGGCTCGTGTGGTGACCAAGGTCAACGGCTTGCTCTACGACGTTCTGGCTCTGGTTATCGAGAAGCACAGCAACGCCTACGTCTGGTTGACTGGCACCGACGCCTCGTCTGACCGTGATGGACGGCGAGCCCTGGTGGACATCATCAAGGGCTGTGTACCGGTGGCACTGCGTGAGTCGCACCAGGAGGAGCACGCCGCGTTGCGTTATCCCGCAGACACTGACCCGCAGCCCATCTTGGCTCGGGAACAGCGTCTGGTGCGGGATAACAAAGCTACGGACTGGACACCCACCGAGGAGACCAGGAAGCTCTCCCTGTACAACCGGCTGGACCCGGTGTTTTACACCGCGGTCAAGGTGCGGTATCCTCTCGCGGCCGACCTCGCGCATGTCTCCTTGGCATCTCTCCGCTCCCTTGTGGTAGAGATCTATCAGGCTTGGGCGCAGACGGGGACGGGGAAGGCGGTTTCGGGCAAGAGCGGCATCTCTGCGCAGCTCTCCAGCACGGAGTACGGCGCTCTCCTCGACAAGATCAACGAGCTTCAGGCCTTGCTGCGGCAGCAGCGCGGGACGGACGCGCCACCGGCGCAGCAGCAGCGGCAGCAGCCGCAGCGTCAGCAGCGGCAGCAGCAGCAGCGCGGTACGCAGCGGGGATTCCGTGTCGGCACGCACCCGTTGCCGCCGGTCGGTTTTGACCGTGACGATCAGAAGGCGAAGCCTTTTTGCGGGAAATGCAAAAAGGCGGGGAAAGGTGAGCAGTACCATTTCTACCGCGACTGTCCGTTGGGCGGGCGTCAGCATCCCCCGCACTCGGCCGCGGCATTCTGCATTCCCATCGACGAGGAGGACGCGGAGGGGGTGCGTGCATTGGCCATGTGTGCCCTGTTCCAGCAGGCGGCGGATGATGGGGCCGAGGCCTTTGCCACTGCGGCATCCACGTACGGGCCGCCTGCGGTACTCTGTGCGGGTGCGGTGGGCGGGATCGACGTGTCCGCCTACGGCTTCACGGTGGAGCCGCAGCAGCCTGCTGACGAGCCCGCAGGTGACGACATTCATCAGCGGCTGGACGATCTCGCCGCGGAGGTCCATGCCGCGGCGAACTGTAAGGTGCACTACACTCACGCATCCTTCCCACCACGGGCGGTTCTCGAGCCGCATGCATCGGCTCTGGTGTGCGGCCCCGCGGCAGCGGGGAACATGCCGGAGGAGCAGGTTCCAGCAGGTGGTGCGGCGGCATCGGCATCCGCCGTGCCGGCCCCTGCTATACCTGTCTCGCAGGAGGAGGATGTGAAGCCCGTGCCGCTTCAATCGGCGCGGGTAGCTGCCACGACGGACGGTGAGTTCCCTGGGTTCGTTCAGACTGTCAACCACGCCGCCATCGCGCCGGTTGACCTCACCGGCTACGACACCGACGACTACGAGGACTTTGCCGACGGCAGCTTCCGGCTGAAGACGCGGGGTTCGCCTCCGTCGGCCAATCATGCTTCCGGGCCGCCCGTGGACGAGCAGAGGACCTACGGTTGTGGGAAGCCGCCCTGGGGCTTTCCTGCCACGGTTGGACCATGGGGAATTCCTTTCCTTCTTTCCCTCGTTCTTTGCATCTCGATCATGGGGGTGGCAGCCGTGCCCGATGCTCAGTCGGCTGCGGGATTGCCTTCGCCTGGTGGTGATCTCGATTGGGAGACTCCGTCAATTTTCTCCACGAATGAATTTGTTGAATCCGTGATCCCGGCTCAGGGTTTCTTTGTGGCTGACAATGTGCCACCGCTTGAGCCGCCTGAGCCCCCTGACATCTTTCAGGATCTTGCTCAGGCAGATTTGAGCTTCGACATGGCCTTCTTCTACGGTGTGGCTCTACATGAGAGAGGTCCTTTCGGGAACCCTCCCTTCGGGTCCGACTTGATTGAGACCACAGCTGGCTACTTTGGTGCTGTCGATTGACTTCTTGTTCACTCTGGATGCACGCCAACATGGTGGTGTGCGGAACTCCGGTGACTTCAACAATTTTTATGGTTTATGCTTTTGCTTTTGACATCTACAAGTTATATTCTGGCTTGCTAGCTCGGTGCCTTTCATTTGTTTAGCGGGTGCACAATGCCCGTAGGTTTCTGCACCTGTGCTAGCTAGAGGGTTTCCAATTTGTGTTTCAGAATTGCACAGTTGGATTAGCAGTTAGGTCTGTCAACCTGGCTCCTGCCCTAACTTATCTTACATTATCTGACTCTCCTAGACAGTCACCACCCACAGTGCTGGGGTGGTGTGCTGAAATCTGTATAGGCAGCCCTGACTGGGAGTCCCGGTCAGGCCCCTATGACAGACTCCTAGGACCAACACTGGACTGCTGACTGATCTATAGGTTCGTGCTGTGACACACGCTGTGTCACAGGTAGGCTAGAATCCGAAACCGTCCGAGACCGTTCCGGGTATATCTAGCTTAGGGTTTATTTATCTTATTAGAGTTTATCCACACAGTTCGGGAGTTTCTGATATCTAGTGAACTAGGATATTCCAGTAATTCCTTATAGGAATCAGCTGTTACAGTTTTAGGGTTGCAGCCCTACAGTCCTTGGGTTGTAGCCCTGCAGTTTTTGGGTTGTTGCCCTACAGTTTTAGGGTTGTTGCCCATAGTATTATCATGTCTATGATGATTTAGCATGATATAATAATGCCAAAAAACGAAGTTTTACGAAATAAAACTGGCATTTTAGAGCATATATAGTTACAGTGGCCCTGTTACTCAATACAGTGTTTAGGGTGTTACTTGATATCAGTAACCCTAATACAGGTAAAAAATAAGCAGTATAACGTTTTTGCAAAGATTTTTAAGCAAAACTGCATTTAATACCCACATAAACGTAAAGTGTTTTTTAGGAGGTACGTTACACCCCTGTTACACACATTTAATTTTAGGGTTGTTACAGGGCGTTACACATGCTGCATAAATCAAGGATTGTTATTTGATATATAAATATTCATTTTAGTAAAAAAAATCAATCCAAAATTTTCAAAATGTTGTTTTACGTATTTAACGTAGAGCATTTTGAGCGATTTATTGCCATAGCAATAGCGTTACCCATATATATTCAACACCTAATATTTTAGGGTGTCACACTGATATGACATGTGTCATTATGATTTTCTGATACCTTAATAGGTATAAAATCATAATCTTACATAAAATGGGCACACATTTTTCATTTTGAAATTAAACGTGGAGCTTTTTCACCTATTTTATAGCTTTTTTCAGCTGTCTGAAATATTGCTGTGGTGACATATTTCAGTGTAAATGTGAAATGTAAGTACAGAATCATTACAAGGAACTTCACTTTTGCATATGACATTTTTTCATAGCAAATAAGTGAGTTGTGCTGTATATCAACATTTACAGTTGACAGCATTCTGGGTTTTACTGATTTAAACCCATGCACAGCAAATGTACTTTTCTGGTTATGTATATATTAATCAACTTAAGTGGAAACAGCCACTTTAGTGATATTTCTCAACCTATGATTTGTTTGAGCATAGGTCTGTGCTCTTAAGATTTATCAAAGTGATATATCTCATTTGGAACAAATCTGGACTTTGCTGGATACAATCACAGCAACTTCACACAACACATTTATGTGTGTGTGAATGTCCTTTATACTATTGTCAGAAATCATATGAAAACTGATCTGTATGTTACATGCAAATTGAGCTGATCAATTCTGAATCAACTATCATAATGCAATGTACTTGTTGTAGTTGCTCCAGCTGATATGTGAGACGAGTGGACAATGCTCAGCAGTGACCAGCTGCTTATTTGAGCATTGTATAATGCCTTCGGGTCTGGAGATATTCTCCATCCAGCCCTTCAGCATGGTTTCTTATCCTGTTCCCTTATGTATCGCCATCACTGACACTTCCACGCACATGTGTTTGGAAGTGGGATCCATATTATCATACATAATATAGTTAATTTATTCACTTTGAGTCAGTGAATCTTAACATGTATGATGAATGCTTGGTGATGTGCAGTGTATGGTACTACTGATTAGTACCTAGTGTGTGTGTTCACTTTTATACACTTACAAGAAGATAAGTTCTGGATATTTCAACATTCCCAAACAATTTATCATGCAGGATGATGATCAGCATACCATGTACTGAATGAATCTAGCATGATATATATCAGGTTAGGGGTTGTTGTAGTCCTGAGATCATCTCATACGTACACTTGCATTGCTGTTCAACTTTGCAGTGTTACTTTTGTATATTGATAATATATCGCGGCGCTTGTATGTTTAGCCGTAACAATGGTATTCTCAACTCGTCAAGGCACGAACACGAGAACTCAAGTGAGTGCAGCGTTAGATATTGTATATATCACATTGTTCGCAGGTTGCAGGTTCGCGCATACAAGCAACAACGCTCGCAGTTATACTGAATATCCGCAAACCGAATAATAAATACGCTCGAATATCGACAGCATACGGATTGCGCGAGGATTGATCATCGCGAACATATCCGCAGCTGACAGCATTCGCAGAGAAATCGTCTTAATACTATAAGCGACAAGGTGTGCGCACAGTATACGGATTGTATACATATGATGTCAAAATTCGCAGGATTGTCACGGTATGCGAGATGCAGATGCGCTAGTGAAAAATGACCGTCAGTACGTATGATTCGCATCAGCTGCGAATGGACGTACGAAATTTCGTTAAACAGCGCGATCGCATTCATTTATGCGACAATACACCGGCGACAATGAGATACTTTGTGAAATAATTGGCAACATCGATTTTCGCAAATGATCTGCACGAGAATACCATTGTTACGGCTAAACATACAAGCGCCGCGATATATTATCAATATACAAAAGTAACACTGCAAAGTTGAACAGCAATGCAAGTGTACGTATGAGCGGAATTTTGTGAGTGCAGTCTCCGTAGAAGATCTGCTGAAGCACAACGCTTCCTCACTTTTATACCTACGTCACCCATCATCTTAGATGGTACCGCCATTGGGTTGTGAACCCGAGACGTAGGTTGAACGACCAACATGGTAGTAACGACTAGTTCGTTCATGCTGCACATGCGAGTTCTGCGCATGCTGAAAGCTAAAGATGGTTCTTGGTTTGTTTCCAAGATGTATCTTTGCTTTGCCATCTTCGAGTTCAATCATACGAACTCTCGATGACAGGGATGCCTGATGATATGACATAATCATCTGGCGACATGTACAGTCATCGTCGACCGTACTGACGACTGTCATAAATGTATGACGCGACTCGACCTGTACAGTCATGATCGACCATACTGTCGACTGTCATAATAATATATGACATGACCGACTGTCATAATAATATATGACATGACATGACATGACATGACATGGTATGACATGTATGACAGGTATGACACGCATGACATGTATGACACATATGTCATCGGTCATAACCCTGACACTCGGAATCCCGTTCCAATCGATCGGACGAAAAATGCGGAGCGGCCAAGTGGCCATCTTGCTCCCCTTCCTCCTCACAACTGTCGCTGGAATCATCGAAATACCCAAGTGGGTACTCCGATTCATCCTCATCCTCACTAAGTAAATACTCCTCATAACTGCGAATAACCCGAGAGCCCATATAGGGAGGCACAATGGGAGGTGCATGGACATAGTGAACTTCGGTTACCACAGGAGGGGCCTGTGGCACCATCTCGCTTGCCCTAGTGGCACTAGGCAAGGGTCTAGTGGTGGAAATCTGAGTTGAAACTGATTTGGACGCCAAAATAGCCGGCGCATCGCCCACTCCTACTTCGCAAAATCTTCCGCTCGAAATTCCAGAAACAGCGGTCTCGGCCGAGACACCACCAACTTGTGGCTCACCAGCCACCAAGATGTTCAATACTATCGGAAAATTCTCGTTCGACACTGCCGAAACCTGAGCCGCCTCACGGAAATGCGAAATAGCTAAATGCATGGAAGAGCATAAATGTTCAATAAAGAGGTGAGCTGTGATCTCTTGAGAGTTGAGAATCTCGCAAAACCAGTGTCGATAGATTCCAAAAGAGCTAGGAGCTCTTCACTCTCCAAAATCTGCGATGAAGTCATAATCGAGTAAAGAAACGAATACAAATCCAAATAGAGATCGCAAATGAAAATAGCCGAAGAGTACCACTCCGTCGAAGTCACCCAAAGCCGTAAGCAGCCGCCTCCAGAAAATACGTAGAATCTGCTCCGAAGCGTCCCACAAGGCGTGGAGACGCTTAACCGAAAGATAGGGCGGAAATAAAATAAAATTCTACGCTAAAATTCAGTTCACGCGAACGTGAGAGGGACCATAACCTGCTGGAAACAGCAGCGCAGGCAGTGGGGACCCGCTGCCGACGGTGAAACAACGGATCACTAAACTCGGATATACAAACGATATATACCCGAGATGAGTGACACAGGCTGACCACCGAAGATGACATACAGGAATGACACTAGATTGTACGAACTAGTCGTAGTGTCAATTCCAGCAGCAACTGAGTACTAGACTGCTGAGCCGTGCCGTGGCATTGGCCAAGACCGACGTGCAGTAGCCTGAAGCACTATGTGCTGGCCAGTATGTGTGCCTGCGGGCTATTATTGGTATCATATCGCCTGCTGTATGATCTTTGTTTTGTCTCCGTGACATGCATCTTGCTTTACAACAGGTGTGATTATTGGGTAGCTAGGGTAGCTAGGCGGGGGGTCCGTAGGGTAGGTCGTGTGTCACATAACTGGATGTTATGTGTCACAGTGCAGCGAGCGGAGCGAGAGGTGCTGTGTCACATAACTCTGGTTATGTGACAGACCGGACCGAAGGGCCCGGGTCAATGCAGACTTGCTGTACCAGCAGTATACGGTAGGGAACTCTGTAGAGTTCTGCTCCGACACTTGATCTGTTTTCGGGAAGGGTATCATCCCGCCCGCCCACCGCACTGGCATTATTTATGTTCATTTCATTCCGATATTGCTCGTGAAGGTATCGACTGATTAGACTGATTGATTAATTCAGTCAGTGACATGAGCGACAAAAACCAAATCAGTTCATGTCACCGACTGAATACGATGTCACCAACCGAATACCAATTAATTCAGAAAACTCTCTCACCTCGCCCATCACATATATAAATAATAATTTATTGCGGTGGGGGGCGACGTATATTAATATTACCGCCAGAAGTTAAGGATATATAATTATATATATGATTTATGGTATATATAATTTATATAACATATTTGCTTGAAATTTCTTGGCGCTTCGCGATAAAGAGGGGGGGGG
>LGRX02007428.1:0-22189 GCA_001247695.2 Cymbomonas tetramitiformis | reverse complement strand
AAGCACCATCTCTTGCTTTCTCTCGCTGCTCCCTCTTTTGGCTAAGCACCATATCTTGCTTTTGCTCGCTGCTCCCTCTTTTGGCTAAGCTCCATCTCTTTTTTCTCTCGCTGGAAATGTCCAGTCCTGGTTTCGCTTTGCAGAGGCTCACGCGAGATGTGTTTCCATCCCCCTCGCAGGGCCTTTTCCAGCGAGGTTGTCATAATATCAGGTGACTGCTGGGCGCCCTTCTGCATCGCTTTAACTGAGTGCTGTATCGCCGTAGCTTGGGCTTGCAGGCTGCTGGATAGTGGCTGAAGGGGCTCGCCGCGGCTTGGGCTTACAGGCTGCTGGATAGTGGCTCAGGGGGCTCGCCGCGGCTTGGGCTTACAGGCTGCTGGATAGTGGCTGAAGGGGCTCGCCGCGGCTTGGGCTTGCAGGCTGCTGGATAGTGGCTGAAGGGGCTCGCCGCGGCTTGGGCTTACAGGCTGCTGGATAGTGGCTCAGGGGGCTCGCCGCGGCTTGGGCTTACAGGCTGCTGGATAGTGGCTGAAGGGGCTCGCCGCGGCTTGGGCTTACAGGCTGCTGGATAGTGGCTCAGGGGGCTCGCCGCGGCTTGGGCTTACAGGCTGCTGGATAGTCGCGGCGCCCTCAGCTACAGAGAGGTCAGTGCAACTGGACGCCCAACATCTTCGGCGATTTGATGAATGCAGCGCTCATCCCACCTTTCATCTGGTTGCACATCCTGCCTACACGTCTTCGGCAGTGAAGCAGCCTCCTTGTAGATCTTTTATTTGGCATCGCACCTTCCTCGTCTGCCTGCAAGAAGGCACGCTTCACGGAGGGCGGCGGCTGAGCTCACCTGAGCGCGCGGTGGCGCCCCACAGAGCACAGCCTGCATCCTGCACTACATCGCATGCGGCTTTGAATGGTGGCAGAGGAAGTACTGCCTGCTCGGGTGAGTGCCCACCTCCTTTTGTGACGCCCGTGGGATATGCCATGCAAGATATGTGGTGCCTGCACTTCTACTCACAACAACTGCATCACTACAGCTGTATCGCTTGTCAAGGGCGATGGCGGCGCCTTAGGCTTCACGTGGCTGTCGGCCAATGACGCAGGAGCTTTGCCGACTCGTGGTTTGGAGGTGCCCTTCCGATCCCGCCGAGCTTCCACCTTCAGTCTCGTGATCTTCTTCAGGCAGGAGACCTCGGAAAAGCGAAGGCTTTTTATGCTGAGATGGTGGTGCTGGACAATCAGATGGAGGTATCCAAACAGGTGGGCACATGGCGGGAGACTCTCTCACGGTGATACGCCAAGATGCATCTCAAAAGAGCACATCTTCCGGCTGCATGCCTGTGCGCCTGCCTCGGGCGGCTTCTGTCTTGTGTGTGCGGCTGAAGAGTACCCCGTGGCCCCCAAATGCGTGGGTTGGTGTTCCATTGTCCTCTCAGCTACATGATACTGCAGTGAAGCGTACGCTTGATGCCGCCAGCTTTCGTGAAGGTTGTGAGAGGGGCACTTCAGGTGAATGCCGGGGTACTGACACGCATCACCGCTCCGCGGGAGATATTGTGTAGTGCCCGGAGGCAGAATGGGAGCGCCTCTGCGACCTTGAAGCCTCAATGCAGCCAATGCGGTGAGCTCGTCAAGTCACATCCATCTTCCTCCGTGCAGTTCAGTGCCAACAATTCATTCCTCTCAGTATGGCGCTGCACACTCCGTGCTTTTCACGTCTGATCGCGTACCAGAGCGTACCTAGCAAGCACCTTTACCCTCCCCATGACACGTTGGCATCTCGTCCCTCAGGGAAGCCAGACGAAGCAGGAACCTTGCTGCGTTGTTCAAGGTGTGCCCACCACTGCTCTGCAATGGATGTGAGCAGCCCTTACTGATCACAATCATGCTACAAGTGTTGAAGCAAATAGACGATTCACTACACTCGGCTGTGTAAACGGTACTGTACACTGCCAGATACCGCAAAGTTGTTTAGCGGTCTTTGTGTGCACCTTGCAGGTGTAAGCTTGAATACTATTGCAATGAGCTTTGTCAGCGTACTTCGTGGTCCACACATCGATCTGTCTGTGCAGCGCACACCGCATAATTGACTGTTAATGCATTGTATCGTTAATGCTGTCTTGATCTTGTCTGATTTGAACCATACTATACTATTGTTACTCCTTTATGAAATTTGTTATGCTCAGTATCATCAGGCCATACTGTATGTAGCTTGTTACGGAGGGAAGCATGCAATTAAATCACATGTGTATGCCTATCTGATAATGAAAGTAGCTAAGCGGATCAGTAAATAGCGAGTGTAAGATGATCGTGCGAATGCACGAGTTCCTCGGTGTGGAGGTGGTGCTGTTGATCGATTGTGCATTTACCACCAGCTGGAGGGAATGAAGCGAAGGTTAAGATAGTGGTAAACGTCACAGGAAAGATTAATGGATGACATTTTTTCACTTTGCATTATCAGTATTAGATGAATACCACTGGAAAATGGGCCCTGCTTCGGTCAACATTGTCGCCGGAAATAAAACACTGTTCAAACAGATGTTTGTGGTGCATCTGGTTTTGAACTACACCCGTGCTGCATACTCATTATGTATGTTATATTTAAAGCATCGATGGGTGATGGTCATGAGAATACATATTAAACAGGATTCTTGGAAACTTGAAAAAAGCGATGCACGGTATGATCTTACAAGCGTAACATTTGGCAATGTTCGATATAAAAAGAGGTACATATTCACGCCATGCCGTTCGTGACCGATAATGTGTTGGCATATATGCTGGAGCAAGTCTTTGATCCAGCCTTTGGTATCGTGGAGGATCGCATAATGGGCATTCGCCTAAGTGGAAGCCTGACATAACAGTGCTCAACTACGATGGACGAGGCAGACATATTACCGTGTTCGGCGTGAGCCGTGCAGTCCCTTATTGGTGTGCTTCGTATGTGGATCGGGCTGCTCGGGAGCCGCTGCGTTCTGCTGCGGTAAATGAGCGAACCAAGAGGGCATTGTGCGGCCCAATTTGGCCTCACACTCTTGTGCCTTTTGCGATGGAGTATTTTGGAGGTTTGGGGAAATCGGCGCGGAAGGTCTTCCAAAATTGTGTACAGCGCAGGCACGAGCGATTATTTCAGGAAGAGGGTGATGCAACATGGAACACGCGGAGCTTTTCGACCCATTGGTTGCAGCGGATGGTGATTGCCCTGCACGGCTCCCAGAGCTACGGAATTGCTTGCAGGGCTAGTCATGATTATCAGCATGGCGGGTGAATCAGGGGATTTTCATGATGTTGATTTAGGTGGAAGTTTTGGCGTTTGGATGAATTTGTTGGTTTGCTGTGCCTTTGACATTTCAATTGTGCTGTAAGGTTCACATCTAACAATTGAAATGTTAGGCACAGCAAACAAACAATCTCATTAAAATGCCAAAACAACTACCTGGAAAAACATCATGCACATTCCCAGCATTCACCCATGCTGATAATTATGACGAGCCCTGCAAGCAATTCCGTAGGCTGCGAGCCGTGCAAGGCAACCACTATCCGCTGCAACCAATAGGTCGAAAAGCTCCGCGTGGTCCATGTTGCATCATCCTCCTCCTGAAACAATCGGTCTTGCCTGCGCTGTACACAACTGTCGAAGAACTTCCGCGCCGATTTCCCCAAACCTCGAAAACATTCCATTGCAAAAGGCACAAGCGTGTGATGCAAGATTGGTCCGTACAATGCCCTCTTGGCTCGCTCATGTACCGCCGCAGCCCGCAGCGGCTCCCGAGCAGCCGGTCTATACATACGAAGCACAACAAGGAAATGTAAGGCTCACGTCAATCACGACATGTCTGCCTAGTCCATCATGGTTGAGCACTGTGATGTCGGCGGGCTTCCACTTAGGCGAATACCCATCATGATTGCGATCCTCCACGATGACAAAGGCTGGATCAAAGACTTGCTTCAGCATAGATGCCAACACATCACGAACGGCATGACGTGCCGTGATAGCCCATCCACGTCGGTTACAAACAAGGTAGTGGTAACTAAAGGGGTCAATAGAAGCACCACATACACTTGTATGCACACCAGCTAGAATAGACATCGGGGCACCGAATGCAAAGCCAAGGCGACTACTGCCTGAGTGGGTGGAAGCTGAAAAGAAGGCGACACGAGGATGGCTGCCAAGTGAGCAGTGGCGCCACGTTGGGAAAGGGAAAGCAATCGAGCTCGAGAGGCAGGCGCATCCTAAGATAAATGAACCCTAAGCTAGATATACCCGGAACGGTCTCGGACGGTTTCGGAGTCTAGCCTACCTGTGACACAGCGTGTGTCACAGCACGAACCTATAGATCAGTCAGCAGTCCAGAGTTGGCCTAGTAATCCGTCATAGGGGCGCCTGCACCGGGACTCCCGGTCAGGGCTGCCTATACAGATTTCAGCACACCACCCCAGCTCTGTGGGTGGTGACTGTCTAGGAGAGTCAGAAAATGTAAGATAAGTTAGGGCAGGAGCCAGGTTGACAGACCTAACTGCTAATCCAACTGTGCAATTCTGATACGCAAATTGGAAACCCCCTAGCTAGCACAAGCGCAGAAACCTACGGGCATCGTGCACCCGCTAAACAACTGAAAAGCACTGAGCTAGCAAGCCAGAAGAGTAATTGTAGATGTCAAAAGCAAAACCAGAAACCAGAAAAATATTTGAATTCGCCGGAGTTCCGCACACCACCATGTTGGTGTGCATCCAGAGTGAACAAAAATTCAATCGACAGGGTCCCAATATAATCCAGCATTGGCCTCGTGGAAGTCCATGCCGTAGTAAGATGAGAAGTAACCAGCACCGTAGTATCGCATGCTGATCAACTAGGTACTTCCGCAGCGCGACGGCGTCGTCGCTGTTGCTGGAAGCAGCAGGGGGGCACCACAGGCGGGGTGCTGGCGGTTGGGGTATCCCGAACCGCATCTAGAAGCCGTATTGAGGAGTCCAAATCGGAGTCCTTCAATAGGCGCTTGCGTGCTCTAGTGGATTGAGCCATTCTTCTGAAAGCCAGAGAAAAGACGGTGCGCGGCTGCGCGTTTGGGTGTTGTGGCGGAAATGGGAGGGTGACGCCGAGGCAGAACGCGCGGAGAGGCCATACGAGCGTGGAGCACTTGCAGATGTCGTCGTGGTCAAAGGTATCGCGAGCACCAGCCCAAAATACGTAAACCAACGGGATCAAGGTCGGCAAAATAACGTAGATGAACATTGCCAAAACCGAGCAATTACAACGCGCGGTGCTCATAACTCGCGGCCTCAAAAGCTGCTTACCGCCAAGTCATTTCACAAATCCTAGTCGCACCCAAACGCGCAAGTGCGCACCACCTTCTCAAGCGGCTGCTTAGCCAATCATGGCCAAGAAAGCAAGTGGAATAAAAGCGTGGATGGGGCCACGACCTACTGGAATATCCTAGTTCACTGGATATCAGATAGTCCCGAACTGTGTGTGGATAAACTCTACTAGAATGTCCTAGTGACACAGTGAAAACGCTGAACGCGGCCCTGTCTGGCGCGGGGAGCTGCACCCCTGCCACCCCCATACCGGCGAGCACCCTGCCCGGATGTCTGGGGCTGAGCATCCCGAGGCTGTGGCGGGCGTCTGGGCTCGTCATGTCTGCGGCCTCCCACGATACGAGCCTGCGGGATATCAGCACGGGCCATAAGGGCTGTAGAAGGGGACTCCCCAGAGAGGAGTGAGGCCGCCAATGCGGAGAACCCATCCTTTTTCTTCTTTTCTTTAAGCAGCCGCTTCTCCTCTGTCTGCTTCTCGTGGAATGCTTTGACTGCAAGTGTATACTGTTGAAGTCCGAGCGCCCGCTTCTCCCTGCCCTCTGCTCTCTAGAGCTCCACTCCTGCAGCAAGTCCTTATAATAGGTGGGGCACATGCGAAGGGTGAGCAGGTCCAAGGCGAACCCCGCACCCCACACATCGTCAGGCATGATACCAGGCCGGAGCTCGGACTGAATGGCGGTGTAGTGCTGCATGAAACCCTTAATGTAGGGCTCAGAGTCCACGCCCTCCAGCAGCTCGATCGACGGTGCTGTCTCAAACAAATAGCCATGGGAGACTATTTTATGCGTCGGCCTGCACTGGTCACGCACCTGCTGGGTGATGCCAGCGCGGTGACCCGGGTCCCGGAGAATGTTTTTACAGTCTTCAATGAACTCCCTGAGAACCGCAGCACCGCCAGTCTCATCACCTGAAAGCGGGCGTTGCTTCACAGGGGTAGGCGGAATAGGATCCTCAGCGCCGTCGGAGAAGGGAAAAGCTCGCCGCGTGTCAATCCCAGCCGGGACCGGCGTGGTAAATCCGTCCGAAGAATCCACAGTAGCCATAACGGCCGTAAGCAGAGCACCGGCGCGATGAAACCCTAATAATAAGGCTTAGCCCCCTTCAAGGAAGGGGCCAAATCTGAAATAAATCCAAAATGTGCTCCGATCCGCTCGAAACTCGGTAGCACGGCCGGGTTTGGCGAAGTAAAAATAACCCCTGAAGGAAATTATCTGAGTCCCAAAACTCCGTAAATGCCAAGCGTCCAAAGTCGGTCAACTCAACCGTAAGATCCGGAAATTCGCTCAATGAACACAAACAAGCGACAAGCGTGGCGAAATAAGGTAAAATGATACGGGTAATGAAGCATAGAGTCGCGAGGGAAAATGCGGAGCGGCGGGGGGTGGAAAGCAAGAGTGGGGGTCGAGGTCCTTGCGCTTGTCGAATCCGCCGTCATGGCCCATTTAACGTGTCGCGAACCACTAGGTACCATACTCTGCGCGATGCTGCATACAGACGGGCCCCCAGCGCTCTCTGACCCATCTTCCTCATACTCTCCTCCGCCACTCGTCGCGTTCACCTCCTCATCTACACAGTCAGTTGTGCCGCGAAAACGCGGCACCCCGCAACATTCTACCTACGCGGCCACGCTCACCCCTCTACAGCTTTAGCCAGCCATTTAGTGGCTTTGAATCAAAACCACTTTCGGCAAGTGATGGACCTATAGCCTACTAGAATGTCCTAGTAACACAGTGAAAACGCTGAACGCCGTAGGGTATGAGCGAGCCAATCGGGTATCATAAAAGATATAATGAATACACGACTCTCAGGCTATCTAAGCTCTGAGGCCGTCACTAGACAATCATACAATGTGTCACTGTCTAAGCTACCGAAGTCGAACTACTGAGTACAGGTAGGAAGTCACTGTACTGTCACTGTCACTATCATACGTCATACGGGGTACTGAACTACTGAATCTCAGCAAACTCTCCTAAGATAAATAAACCCTAAGCTAGATATACCCGGAACGGTCTCGGACGGTTTCGGAGTCTAGCCTACTTGTGACAAAGCGTGTGTCACAAGCACGAACCTATAGATCAGTCAAGATCAGTCCGAGTTGGCCTAGTAATCCGTCATAGGGGCCTGCTGGATGTGACACCCCGTGTGTGTCACAGTCCTTTGTCTGTACTAGTACTCCGTACAGTACGGGTGTCACAGGTTTAGGGTTCCCGGCTTAAGCCGAGCTTCACTCTTTCTAAGGGACTTCTGATGTTATCTTAAGTGAAAGCATTATGTATTCTACCACCACAATATATAGTCGGCACTATATATCTGACAGGTTATGGTGCGCCAGGCACCTTCCACTACTTTTGATTTCATGAGTGGCTAAGCCGCTCCGCTTGGTGGGGCGTTGGGGGCCCAAATTTGATGTCGTGATTTTCGCAGTTGCGGTTGAGAGCTAGTTACGGGCGGATTAATTTGGACTCGCTGCAGCGTGCGCCTATCTGGGATTATTTTGTATTGTCCGCGTTGGATTTCACTCGACTGGAACCTGATCAATTTTTGTCGTGAGACTCCTTGGCCGCCGCGTTTCGATCTTTCAAATTTCACAGTTACGGCTTCTTTATTTATCCGTTCCGACACTGCATTTTACGGCTCTCGACCAATCGCTTTTACGCCATCTCCGACGTCGCCCCTCTACCCCAACGCTCCCACCTACTGGATTTTCATTATGAGTGTAAATTCTCACGTCACGCCTCCCTTGGGGGCTCACAATCGAATTAGGCTAGACACTATTTTTCCACGCGACGTCGGGTCTCGTTACAGACCGACGCCAAATTCTCCGGGAGTTGCCCTCACGGCTCCGGACCGGACTCGCGCTACGGCTGTCCAGAATTCTACTTGGGACGTCGACATCATCAAGAGGATCTCTCGCAACGCCTTGGGCTCCAAGAACGACACCTTTCGTGGAAATGAGACGGACCGCAACACGCTCTGGACTTCTATTGTCAAGTCTTTGCAGCACGCGTTCGAGCAGAAGGACCCCGCCAACGCCGCTCTTTTTGATTTGGCAGATGCGACCAAGGAGGTCAACGCCATCTTCAATGGTATCCTCTTCACGACTTTGACTTCGTTGACATCACCAAATTCGACGGCAAGACGTTGGGTGGAAGCCTCGGGACGGGCTTCACCTCGGGGTGGCAAGCGCGCTGTCCTCGAGGTCACCAAGAGGTTGATTCCTCGTGTGGTTCGACCTCTTGGGCATTACGAGGAGCTTTGCTCTATTTTTTTCGACGCCAAGAAGGACCCCGACCCGCTTATCCAAGATTTCGACGCCTGCCTTACTGCTATTGGCAACGGAGCTTCTGGGCCTCTGGACGACATGATGGCGAAGAAACAGCTCCTGGCCTCCCTCGACACGGACTTCTACGACAAGGTCATCACGCCCCTTCGTCTCGACGTTGAGTTGGCCAAGGTCGAGCTCGAGGACATCTTAGCGCACATCCTTGAAGTTTGGGAGGCGAACGCCGGCAAGCGCAAGCACGTGCCCTTCGTGGACAAGTCGAACGTGCTCTACTCTGGCCTGCCGTCCGACGTTGACGTCAAGGCCTTAATTAAGGACTTACAATTCCACATCGACGCCGCCAACAAGGTGCTTGCCACGCTCTCCGACAAGAATGCGAACGACGAGCCGGCGACGAGGTGGCCGGCTCCGGCTACGGGCAAGCCTACAGGCAAGCCAGGTGTGCTTTTCCCCCGTTCCTCCTGGCGTGACCGTCAGAACCGTCGGGAAGATGGGAAGTATCACGGACGGCAGCGTCAGTGGAAGCACCGCTTTGCCGCTTCCCCCCTCCCCGGGGGCGGGAATTGGTCGCAGGACCACGCACCGGCGCCGCGACGGCAACAAGCAATTCGGCATGCATGCCGTCTCCTTCCACGTCATCTCCAAAGCATTTGTTCCGGAGTGTGTCCGTTGCCCTCCGGGGTTTTGGCATGACTCCGCGAATTGTCCCACCGCGCCGACATCGAGTGCGACGAATGCGTGATTGAGCAAGCCGACGACGCCGACGGCCTCGTGTCCGCCTTCCAGACCGCGTTCGACACTGAGGACGACACGGCCTTTGCTCGACTCTGTGCTCAACATGAACATCCCTTGGTTCGGCAGGACGAGGAGCCCTTCACGTTCTCCGAGACCTTTGACGTGGGGCTCCGTGCACAGTACGCGAAATTAACGCCCTCCCAACCCTCCCTCCTTGCTACCCGCGTGCATGAAGCACGCACAGCTCTCCGCGAGCTCAAGCAGGTGGCTGGTGGTGCTGAGTCCGGCTCCCAGCACTTTCCGATGGTCCACTTCGGCTCGGCCACGCCCTCTGTGATCGACGATGCCGTCGTGGAACATGAGCCGGAAGTGGCGATCGAGACCGAAGGGGACGCGGTGATTTACCCGAAGCAGTTCATTGACAACGACCCACCCTTCGAGCAGTCTTTCATGGACAACATGTCTGTGAAGTTGGGCTTCTTTGAGCCCGCCCCAGAGGTGTCAGCTAATTCCTTCACCTCCCTGCCTCCGTATATTTCTTCCACGCATGATTCAACTAGCGTGACTGACACGGAATCCGGCGACGAGGACTTGCATGATGCCGTCCCGCCACCCGCTCCACGGGTTGGTGGTGTACGGGCGCCTTCAATCGGCACCTTCCTCACGGCAGCAGCTCTCCCTGCTTTATTTCTGTGTGTGAGCATCGCCATGATCGACACCGTCACCGCCACTGCACTTTGTGATGTGGAGATTGCTCCGCGGTCGGTGGTGTACGGACACTACTCTGATTATCAGGATTGCACAGTGGACTACTTCACTGACCCCGGCCTTCTGGACACTGGACCGGCTGACTCCTACAACATCTTCAATCTGGACTCTGGTCTCCTGGACTCTGACTGCTTCGGCATCTACAGTCTGGACTTCCAATTTGAGAACTACAACGGCTACAATTTGTGTGAACTCTACTCTGTGGACCACTTCCAAGGTGGCTAGAGTTGCTTTCGGAAGCCTAGTAGCACAACTAGATCTGTTTCACGGGCACAGCAGCCTTCAGTGTGTAGTGCTAGCTAGAATTGGGACCGCCCTGGCCAAGAGCACAGGCCCCCACTAGAAATTTGTTTCCACCGCTTGAGATGGTGTGTTGTGTTTTCCCCTAACAATCTGCCTGCTCCATCCTAACTCTTCCCACGTAATAGTGCAGGGTGGTGTGCTGGATGTGACACCCCGTGTGTGTCACAGTCCTGTGTCTGTACTAGTACTCCGTACAGTACGGGTGTCACAGGTTTAGGGTTCCCGGCTTAAGCCGAGCTTCACTCTTTCTAAGGGACTTCTGATGTTATCTTAAGTGAAAGCATTCTGTAGTCTACCACCGCAATATATAGTCGGCACTATATATCTGACAGGGCCTGCACCGGGACTCCCGGTCAGGGTTGCCTATACAGATTTCAGCATATCTCCAATAAATGTTTGTGCATGGTGCATGTTAAAATGAGCAGTGACCAGAGAAGTTCCAGAGCTTTTGGGGCATGTTATCGGCGATATTTCGTGATTTTAGGTGCGTGCGACCTTGGAATGGGTCGGGGGATATGTCTAGATCATGGGGATGTGCCATGGGTCGCACACAAGTGCCGCAAGTAAGAGTACTGTCAAAAACGCGATGGTCATGCAAAAAAAATGATTAAAATACTGAATAAACCAATTCGCCTTTTAAGTGTTAAGGTGACGCGGCTGCTATTGAACAGTAACAGCCAAACGTAATATTATGGTGGGTTATGAGTGCAGCAGTCTGGTGACCAGAAGTGCTTGCTTGAGCCCAATGCTCCTCATATACTTCCAGTGCCCTCACGCATCTCATGCGTTACTGTACCACCATCGGGTTGTGAACCCGAGAGCACTGGGTGAACTTCCCGCATCGGCTGGTCGATATAGCCTTTGATGCTCGCATGCTGTTAATTGCATGCTAGAAGCGAAGACGCGTCTTATCAGGACCCTTCCGTACTTCAAGAACTTGTCTTGCTTCGCCATCTCGATGCCATATACAGTACTTGGCCTCTCGATGACAGATGCCACTCACCTTAGGTGGATGACAGACATTATGACTGTACATGCCATAGTCGACCGTACTGACAATACTCGACGACTGTATGTCATTATGACATATGACATGACATGACATGACATGGTATGACATGTATGACATGTATGACACATGTGTCATCGGTCATATCCCTAACAGATCTCCCCTCTCAAAAGTGTCGTGACCTCACAATATAGGGTGCATACCTTTGTATATGTCTTTGATGTCTTTGTTGTTGAACTGGCCAGTCTTCTTACACCGATGAGGCGTCCCTCAAGGTGTTTTAGGATATCGGGGGGAACTGAGTCCACTTTAAACCCTCACCTTAGGCATATAGCCCTACAGTTCTTAGGATGTAGCCCCCCTGATTGCTTTGCGTTTCGTATTTCAGAGTGACGCTCAGGGTATCTTCCGAGGTTTACGTTACGGAGAGATATTGCGCTTGCCGAACGACGAAAACCCATTGGGTACATGTTTCCACGGCCTTATATAGTGCATCCACCCCTTCCTCCCCTCCTGAAGCTGCTATGGAGGTTCATAGGTCGAATGGAGAACCTTCTTTTCCAAGGTTTGTTTTAATGCAAGCGGAGAAGGCCCTGCTTACGAGATATCGGAGGGTCTCTATGAGTCCACTTTAAATCCTCACCCGATCTGCCAAACTCCTTTTTCGGTCCGGTACGCGCGCTCTGACGAACATTTCATAGATGGATTCGACAACGTACTAATGTGAATTCGTTTAGTTATGTATGTCAAACACAACTCAGGATCACAACTCCGTCGCTACCTCAGCATTCCGGCAGCGCAGAATGACTGGCCATAAGATCCGAATGACAAACCACGGTCTGGCAAAGGCAGTATAGCAGTTTTTTATTATCCACAGATATGGTACCCGCATGTATGCGTATCTGTGCAAGGGTATGATTTGGTACAAGGCTCACTACACCTCAGCAAGGAAGGATCAATTTCCTGCTCCTGATACAACATAATGATAGAACATTAAGAGCAGGGTATATAGATGATCGGCATGTATTAGTATATATTACAAGAAGTAGGGGCAATAGGCTTAATATATTGTTAGCCTTCATAGGCAGCTATTATGTCTGCTGCATTGGTCAGCTCTGTGGCTCTGACCCAGGTGTCATGTTCAGGGCCGTAGCCTGCGTATCGCACTAAATAGTACTTGACACCTCTAGTGATCTTATCTGAGAGAATGTGGGATATCTCAAATAATGGTTGCCCTTCTTCGGTGATCATCTGTGGCAGAGGCAAAGGTGCTTGGATCGAGTCATTATATAACTCTATTCTGGATACAGGCTGAACCGGATGGATACGAATGTCGAGATCCCCGAAATCTAGCTCATAAGCACGTCCATGGCTGACAACTTTGGATATGGTAAACGTCCCAATATATGGCTGCTTAAAGTGTCTGCCTGCCTCTGTCAAACCAGTCCATTGAATAAACTCAGTCCGTAGAAGAACTTTTTGCCCTATTGCAAATTGTCGGGGCATGTGAGTCTTATTGAATCTGGCTCGGTTGATTTCTGCTGCTCGGGAAATGTTGTCTACCGCATTGACATGAACAGCCGAGTACTGGTCAAAGTGATCTCGAATAGCATTCTGTATTGGAACAGGAGCTTCTGGCGGAATAGTGATTGCCAGATCATGAGGCGAAAGTGGTTGCGCCATCGAGTCGAGATAAAAAGGTGTGTAACCAGTTGTGCAAAAGGGCCCATATTGGGACATGTCCCAATATGTGTCCGACACATATTGGGACACTTGGACACATATTGGGACACTTGACACATATTGGGACACTTGGACACATATTGGGACACTTGGACACATATTGGGACACTTGGACACATATTGGGACACTTGGACACATATTGGGACACTTGGACACATATTGGGACACTTGGGCACATATTGGGACACTTTGACATATATTGGGACACTTTGACATATATTGGGACACTTTGACACATATTGGGATACTTTGACACATATTGGGACACTTTGACACATATTGGGACATTTTGACACATATTGGGCTAATATGTGTCAAAGTGTCCCAATATGTGCCTCGATCGTTCCAAAACATGAATCGACTGTTCCACGTGCGAATATTATCTACGTGGCATTGATTTCACAGAAAGTGTATTAAAATTGCTATTCATCCGACATAAAATGCGAAAGGCGGGGAAATGCAAAGGCGGCGCAATCTTTGACAGCTCGGTTCCATAGGCATTTAAAAATCGATTATGGCAGGGGGGAAATATTCTCAAGGGGGGAAATCTATAAACCGATTGACAAATAAATAAAAATATAATGTGTGGAATTTCGCAGGGACAGGTCGGGGGCGGGGGGCAGAGGTGGGGTGCATGGGGGGTTCCTAAACGCAAAATTTTAAATCGTGGGAGACCCCCCACCACCACTTCACCCTCACCCCTCACCCTCACCGCCTCACCCTCACCGCCTCACCCTCACCGCCTCACACCTAACCCCTCTCTCTCCTCCCCTCACCACCATCCCCCTCCGCCCCTCGAGATGGGCGGAGGGGCGGAGTGGGAGGGGGGTCATGTGGCGGGAGGGCCGGGGGTCCTCCCACGATTTTGATTTTGAATTTAATTTAAGCCCCCCAACCCCCCCCCGTCCCCGCCCCCGCCCTATTCCCTGCGAAATTCCGTATATTCTATTTTTATTTATTTGTCAACCGTTTTATAGACTTCCCCCCTTGATAATATATATTGTCGTGAGATGACCGATTTTTAAATGCCTATGGAACAGAGCTCCTCTATCGAAGATTTTAATACACTCCCTGTAAAATTAATGCCACGTAGATAGTATTCGCATGTGGAATAGTCGAGTCGTGTTCTGGAACGATCGAGGCACATATTGGGACACTTTGACACATATTGGGACAGTAGGGACACATATTGGGACAGTGGAGACACATATTGGGACATGTCCCAATATGTGTCAAAGTGTCCCAATATGTGTCCGACACATATTGGGACATGTCCCAATATGGGCCCTTTTGCACCAGTTGTAGCAGAAACTGTGTTGTTAATTGCAAACTCCACTAGAGGCAACTTGTCCTCCCACGAATTGGCTGAAGTATCATTGCAACAACACCTGAGGAAAAAATACTTTCTAATCAGTTATAAACCAGAGGATGGTGAATTATGCATCAAACAAGATGAAAAATACCTGAGGATGTCCTCAATGAAGGCATGGCTTCGCTCATTGCTTGCATTCGACTGTGTATGGTGTGCTGAAGACGTCATAGACAATCTCGTACCAGTAGATTTCCACAGTGTTTGCCAGAATGAAGAAGTAAATCTGGGATCTCGATCTGAAATGATGTTCCTCGGAAGACCACGGAGCTTGAAGATATGCTGCACATATATATTGAAGCAGTGTGCTGAGCAGTCCAGGTCATGTTGAATGGAATGAGATGACAGCGATGAGTGAATTGGCACATTACCACAAATATACTGTTGTGCCCGTTAGTAGTGATAGGCAAATCAGTAATCCAGTCAAGTGATACATCAAGCCATTTTGTCTTAGGCACACAATAGCGAATATGTGACTGACCATAAGGTTTGTGTCTCCTCGTTTTCTGGCGCTGGCACACGGGGCACTCCCGAATGTACTGAATTGCTGCCTTCGTCATTCCTGGCCAGTAATATCGGCTACGGAGCATGCGATTTTTGCCTACATGACCAGAACCAGTTGCTGAGTGACACTCATGAAGTAGAATGTGGCGAAGCTGTGTGATCTCACCGTCATCTGTAGGAACTTTGGCAGTAGGTGGAATGTAAAGCTGTCGGCCAAAAATGGTCTTGCAATAGATCAATCCCTGAATGAGTTCGAAATTGCTGACTGTCTGTGATGATGTCGCTGATGCCAGCTTGGATAATATAGATTGTGCACATGGGTCACGATCATACTGAGATATAATAATGTCGTGAAGCTGATGACCCGATGATGCAGATATAAGAGCAATAAATGCAGGGTCTGTAGATGTTATATCAGCTGACGGGGTTGCCAATGAGGCAATGTGATGTTGCAGACTACCGGTGAGTTCGAAGAGGGCAGAAATACGTGTAAGGGCATCTGCAACCTTACAGTAATCGCCCATATTTAAGAAAACAGGGATTTTGGGCCAGCCAGCCGTACTCATCGAGTTGGGCACCCCCCCGCCGTCGTCATAAGAGAACTCGGAAGAATAGTAAGCCATTTTCTTCACTACGCCTATTTTCTTAAGTTTTCATTGATAAACGCTTAAAACGGCCATAATTTCAGAAAATTGCCTGAGTGGCGCCAAAGACAAAGGTTGCTTATCTCTGGGAATTTTCTTAGCCGAAAAACCAAACAATCGTACTCATCGGTTGCCCCCCCCCACCCCCCAAACGTCGGGTCGCTTTCTAACGTCGGGTTTTAAAAGTGAGTGATTACCGAGTTCTTCTCGCCTGCAATGTGCTCTATCCGAAAGTTGTACTCGGAGAGCTCATTCAACCACCTCGCCTGTTTGGGGCTTAGTGTGGATTTGGACTGGAAATAAACCAGTGGCTGATGATCTGAGCGAACGATAGTCTCTGGAGCTCCCAGCAAGATGTGGCGAAAGAACCGGAAGCCCTCCACAATGGCAAATAGCTCAATCTCAGGAATAGGCCAGCGTCTCTGTGTATCAGAAAGTGTTACGCTGTGATAGCCACACGGCTTCATACCTTTGCCTTGATCCTGTAAGACTACTTGACCAACGTGTGTGCCTGATCCATCGACCTCCATAATAGATGGCAGTTTCTGATCTGGAAGCTGTAGTACTGGAGCATTGCAGATGGCACTTTTGAGATTGTCAAATGCCTGCTGCTGCTCAGATTCCCAGACAAATTCTGCATTATCCTTAAGAAGACGATTGAGCGGCTCGGCAATCTTGGAGAATTTTGGTATAAATCTCCTAAACTGGCCGACCATGCCCAAGAATGACCGAAGTGAAGACTTGCCATCTTTAGCCATACGGCGTAGAGGCTGTTTACCAACGGTTGGACCATGGGACACTGGAGGCTGAATAGCCATGACTGCCCGGATTCTGTCTTCAATGATTGAAAGGCCTGCCTCTGAGATGTGGTGTCCGATAAAGTCGATGCATCTGACGAACAGCAACTCAACCTTAGAAGGCCTGATGTAGAACTGATGCTCTCTGCAGCGCTGTAAGAATTGGCGAACTTGCTTCACGGGTGTGTCAAAATCTGGACTGTACACTATGGTGTCATCCATGCAAATGACTAAGAACTGGTCAATGAAGTCAAAGAATGCTCGGTTTCCAACACGCAGAGCGGTCGCAGGAGCGTTAGTTAGCCCAAAGGGCATCACTGTCCACTCATATGAACCATATCTAGTTCGTATTGCTGTTTTATGGATGTCGTCTGGATGAATGGGAATCTGATGGAAGAACTGGTTAAAATCGAATCTGCTGAACCAGCGTGCCCCCTTAAGCTGTTCAAGAAGGGTATCATGAGGTGGCAATGGATACGTGTCCTTTATAGTGATGTTATTAAGGGCTCGATAATCACAGCACATCCTCCACTTCCCCCCTGGCTTAGGAGCGAAAATGATTGGGCACCCATATGGTGATGATGATGGACGAATGATACCCAACTCGACATATTTGATGATTTGCCGTTTGAGCTCCTCCATCATAGGCACTGGAATAGTTCGAACTGGCTGTGATGGTGGCTTATGCCCAGGTTGAATGTTGATGCGATGATATCCACCTTCAAACCGTTCTGGCCTATGGCCAGCTGGAAGATCCTCCTGGAAAATATCTGAAAAGTCTTCTCTGACACGATCACGTTCTGCTGTGACCTCTGGGTCTTCCATGGTAGTGTCTGAGTCAGTTGCTGTCATGACCACTTCACCATCAACCTCTGAGAGAAAAACAAGATAAGCTACGGCTTCTTCAGCCGACCCACTGGATCGTATACGTCGCAGGTGCTTTCTCATCGTGGTAGCACTGACCAATTCCATTTCAGGAAGGCCATCTGATTTCTGAGTATCTTCAACTCTGGATAGAACTGTCCGAACACTGGACCCTGATGAGTGTGTCTTGGTGATCGTCATGTTCTTAGACTGAAAGTCAATATGTGGGTTCCTCCTCTCCAACCAATCCTGTCCCAGGATGACTGTGAAGGGTGTCATGTCGATAACGTATAGATCCTCTGAATCCTTATACTTACCCAGCGTAAATGTAGCATTGGGAAGATAGGATGTACAGGGTAGTTGGCTTCCTCCAGCCAACCCCACTGAGAATGATGATGTGTTTGTTGGTGATATACCCAGCTGAGAAGCAAATTGTCTGTCGATGAATGACGATGTGGCTCCAGGGTCTATCAAATTATTAGTACTCTGTCCATATACTTTCCCCTTATACAACAACAGCTTCTTCTGTGATTTCAGCTGTGCTGTCTGTGATTGCATCTGTGCTGTCAGGGCTCGCTATGCGAACGCTATGTTGACGCGGCTGCTATTGAACAGTAACAGCCGAAAGTAATATTATGGTGGGTTATGAGTGCAGCAGTCTGGTGACCAGAAGTGCTTGCTTGAGCCCAATGCTCCTCATATACTTCCAGTGCCCTCACACATCTCATGCGTTACCACCATCGGGTTGTGAACCCGAGGGCACTGGGTGAACTTCCCGCATCGGCTGGTCGATATAGCCTTTGATGCCCGCATGCTGTTCATTTCATGCTAGAAGCGAAGACGCGTCTTATCAGGACCATTCGGTTCTTCAAGACTTGTCTTGCTTCGCCATCTCGATGCCATATACCTGGCCTCTCGGTGACAGATGTCACCCACCTTAGGTGGATGCCAGACATTATGACTGTACATGTCATAGTCGACCGTACTGACAATACTCGACGACTATATGTCATTATGACATATGACATGACATGACATGACATGTATGACAGGTATGACCGGTATGATATGTATGACACATGTGTCATCGGTCATATCCCTGACATGTGCGATGTGATCTGAGGGAGTATCCATCTGCTGGAACTGTAATGTCAGACTGGAAAGGACTTCTTCCGAGATACTTTCAACCCGGCCACTTGCTTCAGTGGCATGTTCAGGCTGATCTATCCCCGGGGTGCCCTCATCACTGGCACCTGTGCAGTACCGGGAGAGTTTCCCTGAGGAGCTGGAGCTGAAGCTGCAGCTGCAGCTGCTGCATTAATGCTCTGCTGATTCTGAAGCTCCTTAACCAGGGTGTTGACTGTTTTTAGGAGCTTGTTAGACTCACTTTTGCCACCCTGATTATTCTGTTGCTGCTGTCCTCTTCTCTGATTTCATGGATTCTGAGCTGGAGGATTGCCTTTTATGGGTTTCCCATCTGCTGTCTGTGTGGAAAAAACAATCCTTTTTTATGTGACCTGAACGACCACAACGTTCACAAGACTGGGAAGAAGAAGATGATGATGCTGATCCTTTTCCTTTTCCTTTTCCCTTGCCTTTTCCTTTGCCTTTGCCTTTATTTTTCTGGGAATTCTGGTTGGCCTGATTCTGATTGGCCTGATTCTGATTGCCACAGTCATATGGCTTGTTGCCACGACCTTTATCCTTTTCCTTTTTGGCTGGACCTCCTGACTGTTCCTTCTGACCCCTATAATGTAGGGTCTCTGCCTGTTTCGAATGAACTGCATAATTCAAATCGAGCAGAACTGTGTGGTTTGTGCCCACGACAGGTTATTCCTTTCATTTTCCGTAAGGAATCTGAGATGGAACTGTTTTCTGAGATCTGATTCCATATTGCTGACAAACCGATCCTTAATCAGGACATCCTCTAAATCAACTGATGCTAACGAAGCCAGTGATGTAAATGTACGTAGGTAATCCGAGAATGTTTGGTTACCCTGCTGCAGTGCCATCAAAAACTTTTTGGCAACTGACTACTTATGGGGGTTCCCGAACTGCCTGAGGAATGTGGTCCTGATTTCTTCATACGTGGCATTAGGTGTCTTTGCCACGACATGAAAGAAATGTCTGTCGTTATTCTGGAGGAAGGTAAGAAAAACTGTGATGAGATCCTTGTCTTCTGCTCCTGGATAGGTGAACTGGAAATATCTATCCACTGTCTCCATCCATACCTCTGCATCCTGTCCGACCCTGTATTCCTTTGGTGGATTCATTTTCACCTTAGGTATGGGTGCTGCTGGAACTGGTGCTGAGTGTACCTGACCATCATCTGGGTCTCACTGTGAAGATAGGCGGTGCATGATCTTCTGTATACTCCTCTTATGGCTCCTGAGGCTCTGTTTCTGGATCTCTATATCGACTCATATCTGGTTTCATTCTACTGATGGCATCAAAGTACCCTATGTCATCATATCGGGTCTGTGTATCAGCATAACTAGTCAACCATTTTGGTACTTTAAACCTGCTGTAAGCATCATATGAACCCATAATATCAAAGTACCATTTAGCTGGATCTGCATCTATTGCTGGTACAGCCTGCTGAAATCTGTATAGGCAGCCCTGACCGGGAGTCCCGGTGCAGGCCCCTATGACAGATTCCTAGGTAGCCAACACTGGACCTGTGACTGATCCGTAAGCCCGTGCTGTGACACATCAAGGTGTCACAGGTAGCTAGGGCCGAGACCGTTCCGACTCCGTGGCCGTTCCGGATATATCTAGCTTAGGGTTTATTTCTTATAAGAGTTTATCTATATTGGTTCCAGGACTGTCTGATATCCGTGAACCGGGATATTCCAGTAGGTTATGGGCCCACCACGCTTCCACTGCGCGGCCCACCACGCTTCCACTGTCTGATATCCGTGAACCGGGATATTCCAGTACAGCCATCTATAAAACAAACACCACACCAACAAAAACCTTCAAAATTGGATGTGTGTGTGCGTGTGTGATATATATATATATATATTTGTACATGTATTATGTTTGTACATTTATATAATGAGGTGAAGTATGTATACACGATTCCACCTTCTTCCCCCCTCAAGGAAGTGTGATAATCATAGGCACTTGTCAAGTGCCTAAATACCTCATTAGGTAGCATGCAATCCTTATAGGAAGCAGCTATACAGTTCTTGGGATGTAGCCCTACAGTTCTTGGGTTGTAGCCCGAAATATCAGTCATGTATATGCTGATTTCAGCATGACTATAATGCCAAATACAGTGTGTTTCACTAATATTTTGTGGCATTTTAGGCTGTGTGGGTTACTATGACTCTAATCGCATGCAGCGACTTTAGGGTGTTACAATGTATCAGTAACACTTATATATATCAAAATTGAGTAGTATGCATTTTTCTTTGAAGGAAAGAAGCAAAACTGTACTCAGTATGTCACTGTTTATTATGTGAACTCTGAGTTGTATGTTACACCCCTAGGTGTTACACACAATATTTTAGGGTGTTACACGATATGTGAAGTGTGGCATTATTTTTCCTGGGTACCTTAATAGGTATAAAATGAATTTCCGCGAAAAAGTTGGACTCAAATTTTATTTTTGAAATCTTCCGCACAGCATTTTTACCCATTTTTGCCATTTTTGGTTTATATATGTATATAAGTCCCAGTGTATACTATGATGTATACATCTTTCACAACTCTGTAATATATCTCACTTGCACACATGAAATTGATATTGATATTTTCATGGTGTTCTGTGAAGATATGTGCATGGCCATTATTTGGGGTTTTACTGATTGAAACCCATGATATATAGACCAAACCCTAATACAGAGTACCCCAATATGTAGAGTTATCAATAATGACTTGCAGTCACTTAAGTGATATGTCAGATATCATTTACTTAGGCATATGGCAGTGCGCTGGAAGTGTATCAAAATGATACCTCCAGTCTCTAAGTAAATCAGAACAATGCTTGAACAATAATCAGAGCAGTGTCTGTTTAGTTAACCTCTATCAGCTATATCAGTGTCAAGATAAATTCTGATCGGTGAGATTTACTAAGAAATGCATTGAAGTGATCAGGTGCTGAATCAACTGTCAAAATGCATAGTAGATGATGGTGTTGCTCCAGCGATAGAATAATAGGGCATGGACAGTACTCAACGGTGACCAGCTGTTTTTTGAGTACTGTATATTGCCTTCGGGTCTGGAGATATTCTCCATCCAGCCCTTCAGCATGTGGTAGGATCCTGCTCCCTTATCTATCGCCATCACTGACATCCCACACGCACATGTGTTTGTGGGATGGTATCTGTGCATCATACATGGGAAATTGATGTTATACATTGATCATATACACTTACTGACTCAGTGTAATGTCAGTATATCTTCAACATGCATTAGCATAAATATTAGTGTGAGCACTGTTATATATAGTTTTATAGTGGTGGTATACTCTGATGTGATCCCATCAGATGGTATACACAGTGACTATATATTGTACATGTACTTACTGATTGAGTACACTTAAGTAAATTGATATAGATTAATCATACAGGTTCGTCTGTATACCACTGGACAGCATATAACAAGTATGATGTATATCAATAT
This sequence comes from Cymbomonas tetramitiformis, assembly GCA_001247695.2. Taxonomy (NCBI): domain Eukaryota; kingdom Viridiplantae; phylum Chlorophyta; class Pyramimonadophyceae; order Pyramimonadales; family Pyramimonadaceae; genus Cymbomonas; species Cymbomonas tetramitiformis. The sequence goes on along the minus strand of LGRX02007428.1, from coordinate 233 downwards.
AGTTAGTATACTGCTGTAATCCTGTACATCTCATCATGATGAATGATGAGTTAATTGGTATATTTTCACAAGTAGCTCCGATGCATATCCAATCTCTGATTAACAGGAGAACAGTTGTCCAATCCCAAATCCTCCGTCATGGACAACTGAGCTAATTCCTGTCTTAACAATCGAGATTGGCATCTTACACTATTTGGATTTTCAATATAGAACTGTACTTGCAAGATCTAGCA
>LGRX02007426.1:0-35748 GCA_001247695.2 Cymbomonas tetramitiformis | reverse complement strand
TCGTGGAGGGTGGGTGGAGAGTCACATGCGTCGTAGAGGGTGGAGAGTTCTATTTTATTACATTTTGCTGCAGGTGTGTCTCGTGCTCTGCCCGTGCGCGCCTCGTGTCGACAGCTCGAGCCGGTGCATGCCTCTAAGCTCGATCCATAACTTGGAAAGCAGTTTGAGTTGGGCTGCCCACAAACCCATAGCCAATCAGAATTATGGCAAAACTGCTGGCATTCATGGATACCGTATGTGGGGGAGGGAGTGCAGCTGAATGCTTGCAACATGGAGGTCGACCGCTTGCAAAATTGGAAGGTAACGGACAGGTTACTAGATTGAAAATATGAACCAAGTGCCATTCACGCGGCGCTGCGCCCATTGTTGTCACTATGGCACTATGGCATCATCTAGGGCATCATCTGTGTTTGGGACCTCAACTATGGCATCATCTAAGTTTGGGCACGCAAGCTTTGTGGTCAAAGAGCTCCCCCCAACTCTATGCCCCCCAACTCTATGCCCCCAACCTATCGCCTATAATCAGAGGGATCCGTTCTGCGCGCCGCTGCACACCACACCAACATTTGCAGTAAATCAGCGCCCCTTGCCTGGCGCTGGACCCTGTACTTGCTGTGGATCGTGTGTTGCAGATTGCGGTTGGTGTGGATGTCGTGTAGGAGTGGGCCGAACGAGCGTCTTTAAAGCAGCTTGAGGTAGAGAAGGCAGCTGCGAGGGAGCTGGTGGAGAAGCTGTCTGAAGTGGAAGCGGAAGGCGCGCGGCGCAAGGGAGAGGTCCGCCAGCTGCAGGAGACAGTGTGGGTCGAGCGAACGCGGGCAGCAGAGCTCAAAGTTGAGCTGGCGTCGTCGCGGCGCTCAAGGTGATGGCCGGATATCTGTCCTTGGCGCAGGGAGGCCACACCTCTTTGATATCTGTCCTTGGCGCAGGGAGGCCACACCTCTTTGATATCTGTCCTTGGCGCAGGGAGGCCACACACCTCTGATATCTGTCCTTGGCGCAGGGAGGCCACACACCTCTGATATCTGTCCTTTGCGCAGGGAGGCCACACACCTTTGATATCTGTCCTTGGCGCAGGGAGGCCACACACCTCTGATATCTGTCCTTGGCGCAGAAAGGCCACACACCTTTGATATCTGTCCTTGGCGCAGGGAGGCCACACCTCTTTGATGAGTTGAGCTCAGTGCCAAAGCTGCCGACTCCACATACCTTGCAATGAAGTCAATGTCCGAGATTTAACATCACCTTAGTCAGAGTTTTGAACGATACCTGGTTTGATCTGTTCCTGGCCCTCAGATCGGCCCAATCAGCCAGGACCGCCTAAGTAGGCGTGAATCCATTTTTTCTTGTGCATGTTGTGGGTTGGGCACGCAGTGAGCAGTTGCAAGCGGAACTTGCAGCTGCAGCGGACGCAGTTGCCAAGAGTAGGCAGGATGCTACTGAAGCGAGCATGGAGACCGCCCGGGTGGAAGCGCGGCTGGAGATCGATCGCTTCCGCGTCCTTGAGAAGGAGCATCGGTATAACAACTCCGTGATGCACATTACGGATTCAACTTTATCGTTGCTCCTGAGTCCAGCAAGGCGGTTTTACGTAGTAGCAACTTGTGGGTGTTTACCCTCATGCTGTGTAAGTTATGTTTGAATTGGAGTGCACTGGAACTTTAGTGGTTTCTATAGCAAAATCTGTGATACCTGTGACAGTAGACACTATATGATTCCGGTTCAAACACTGAACTGCTCCAAAGTACCAATGAATGGCCACAAACTGATAGCGGCCACAGCTCACTTTTGTTTTGCTTTTTAATATTAGAATCCAGATCTTCCTGATGCATGGACAGTTGCTCAGCCAATGCCTTCCAGACTAACTGGTGCGCACCTCATGCGGTGGGTTGTACACATCTGGCAGGATGAACAGAGACCTTCATGTTCGCAAAGCCTTGTCTGCAGCCTGGGAGCGGGAGGCGAAGCTCTTGGGAAATGACGAAGCCTCAAAACATCACATAGTCCCTCTGCTTTCTTGAGAGAGTGCATTCTTCATCAGCACGCTGGTTCCTCTCAGCTAGGTGTAGATTGTGCAAAACGTCATCAGGTGAGGATAAAGGTAACTTGTTGAAAGAAGAAGATAAAATATCTCTCTCTGTCTTTCTGGATGATCCTGGATGCCTCTGATATACGGCGTCATGTCAATACATTTGTATGTGATGTGATGGTGTTTTTAGAGTGATGTTATATATGTGTGTATATATATACTTACGAAGTATATATTGTAGCGACAACTCGCATTTAGCAACAACTCGCATGTAACAACCTAGTATACAAATGGATATATAAATTATATGAAATAATTAAATTCTGCAGGATATAGCTAAATGCACCAGACGATCCAGGATTTTGACAAAATAATGAGTTTGCTAATATTGCCTGCCTACTACAGGGTGAGCAAGGATCGTATGTACAAGGAAAGTAAATACACATTTACTCAGCCGAAATGACAAGAACGCAGCTACCTCCGAACCACAGCACCACGTGCAAGTCAGCGCACGCACCACTAGAGGATGTGCACAGCTGCAACAGTAGTGCTACGAATGTGGCACACTGACAGCCCCACCTAGCTCCATGTAGCAACGCTCAACCCATCCCATAATCTGCATGACTCAGCCCAGCTCAACCGAGCCACGATACCGTCCGCCTACATCTTGCCATTTGATATCCCTTACATTTTCGGGGGCGGGGACACAGGAACCGAGCACACAGGTGCACTCAGCGCCACCCTGATTATAACTATATGCTTCATGTTTTTAGCGCAAATTAAGAATTGCACCTGCAACGTCCGTTCGTAGTATTTGGCAGGGCCCACTTTGGACACCGTCACCCTGTCCCCACCTCCTGCACAGATCGGCCCTTCACAAGCCATTCTGCCCCGGCACATACATACCGACAGCCCGTACCTAAAGCGCACAGCCGTAGGCCCAATATGTCATCTCAACAGCAAGCGCCAAACTGAACGTCAAAAAACGACAACCCCGATCAAATTAAACTTATGCACACAGGAAATACGCTAAGGGGAAGTTTGTAACATGTGTGCCGATTTCACACCGTGTCGAACCTAGCAGAGTGTTAACAAACCGTCACAGATATCACACGTATGCACCGCACCCGTACGCAAGCAGATGAAAGCCGTTTATGCATGAGAGAAAAGTGTTAAACCCACACCTTGGTTTAAAACATACAGAGGTCACGGCCATGTGTGGATGTCGTGCTTACGCGCATTATTGTATCGACCGCGGGTTACCTGCGCTGGCATTAACACGAAAGGCACATAAATATGATTGTATTCGAACATATTTTGAATGAAATTATTATCGACGTTTCACATTTCCAATGTTGTGACATGCTATGTTTGTGACATGCGGGCCTTCGATCCGACCCACCTGAAAGAGGTCATTTGATAGGCCAACTGAAATCACGACGGCCACACTACTGAGATATTTAAGCACCTACCTTGTCCTCACAACACACTTTTCAGCTTGGCACTTTACTTTCTTTACCTGCCACCTCATCCAACCATGCCATCCAAGCGAGATTGTATTGTTGCCTATGTTCTTGGCATGTATGCAACATGCCCTACTGCCCCCAGAATGAGAATGAGGAATTTTGACTATCTTCCTCATGGTATGACTGTTCGAATGTTGTGGAGGAACTACAATGAATGTTATATGTGCAGGAATGCGGAAGGCAACAAATGCACGTTGGGGTATTTTCGATGTGTGTTTCGAAACGACCTTGCCTTTCGGTTCAAGTTCCGACAGGTTCAGCCGTAACGTTACCGTCAACGTTACCTGTCGCGGCAATTGAAACCACGGCGGCTACGAGTCAGAATGTTATCTTGATTCCACTTTGATTTCGAGCACTTAGGATTGCAACCTCCCGAGGGTTAGATTTTCGACTACTTTTCGATAAGAATAGTATACTTAAACATATGTTAACAATGTGGTAGAAGTGTATAATGTTCATTCGTCAATGGCTTGTGTTTCTTGCCGATATGCTGATGTGCCTGTGTATGGGGTTTTCTGCCTCGGTTGTGTGTTTGTCTTTGATTAAAAAATCGGCGACTAAGTGATCCCGCATGTGCGAGATATACGAATTTGATTGGACAAAAAGTACACTACTCTTGCACGACCTGCGGCCCATTCACGACCAGGTACAAAAGCTCTTGCCCGACCCTTGAAGATTCATTTCCCCTTGTTTCTTCTGATGACATACGCACCTTCATACATAAAACCCTAAATAATGCATCTTCCGAACAACGTCTTGTTAAAAATCTTTCAGGACATTCCTTACGGACCTGATCATTCCAATGAACCGTTATGTATGTATCTCGGGAATCTCTGCCGAATAAGATGTGTCTGCGTACAGTTCAATGATACAGTAATCGAGCGTGCGCAACCCGCGCTAAGTGTTGGGCTAGTCCCTTGCGGCAACGCTATCACCCGCTCTCTTCTTACCGCCTACATTTTTTTATGGAGGACGCCAACCTTCGTCTTTTAATTCACCGAGCCGGTGTCTCCCTGCTACGCCTACAGAGCAATTATCATCAAAAGTATCCTGAAATGGTGGCACCTCGCGGAATGTGCATGTCTCCGAAATTAATCGCGGACCACCTCAAAATGTTCGCGCTGGACACCATCCTTTTAACCCCACTGCCCGAGTCCCCCCACGAACATGTTCTACATGTGCGATTCAATTCGACTGAAAGTTCAGAATCGTCCTCACTTCCCATCTTGGAATGGCAGATTCGATGTGGCGATGATAGTTGCTCCCCATTCCTTTCCATGCTCCATGTGCCCAATGTTCCGTTGGTAAATATCAGTGTGTTGCTCCGTTACGATGACTTGTCAAACGCTGGGGTGTGGGCCATCGGACAGCTTATCAAACGCGCCGGCAACCGATGGAATTTTGAATCGTTTCCCCGATGTCTACAAGACATGCCGGCTTGCTGCACGCGTGATACTCATTGTTGATAAATATTTGCGCTCTGGTCGCTCCTATTTCAACCCGGTTCCCCGTGAAGAAAGTCTATTTGCCAAAGTAAGCCAATGCATGACCTTTACGAGAAGAACACTTCAACAAGATGAACTCGACAGTACAACGGATGGGCTCGGGGGATGGATCATAGCTAACGATTTATGATCGGGGACACCCCAAGGAGAAACATGGTATTTTCAACTGTTGGATGCGCATTTTTACTCCGACGAGCAAGGCGTCGCTAGCGCACTTACCCCAGTGACAATGCCGGTTCCCACGGACTATATTCCCGAGTTGATCGGTGCCTCTCCCGAGAATGATGATGATGGAAAGTGGTGCAACTGCAACTGATACAGATTCCAATGTATCAGCAATATAGTAGCCTTAGCACTGTGAAATGGTCGAAATCTCTTGCCTAGAAGACATCATAGACAAATACTTGGTGTATTTTGAATAAATTTGTATGATGATATAGATTTGTGTATCATATGCTAGTACCCATCTCAGTTGCAACTTATTTTACGGGAATTGAAGCACCTATATACGCACATTCATAAACGTGTACCGTGCATGCTGGCCTAAATTGCACATGGATGTACCCACATTTGCATACTTGTACATGATATGCACGCATATGAACAAAAATGCAACAAAAAAATCTACCGGGACTCGCCGAGTACGAAAGCATCATGCACAAATAAATAATTCGAGTAATATTTTGTAATAAAAATTGCGGGACGACTTACGTGTCGCTTACGTGTCGCTTACGTGGCACATTTCAGATGACGTGGCAATACCTTTTAGACGACGAAAATTGTGTCAAAATGAAGGTTTTTAGACGACGATCGAGATTCATTTATTCCCAATAGTCTGTTTCGGCAACACTGGCCACCAACTCTGTGAGTCTGGTGGTGCATGTGAGTCTGGGGAGTCTCATCTCCTTCTCCTCACCAGGCGGACTCCAGGCTGGCACTTCAGTGCATTTCTGTTGAGCTCCGCCTTCCCTCGTAAAATGGCTTCTGTGCCTGCGGCTGTACTGCTCAACAGTATGATGTTGCCACGGTTTCTTCTTGGTACCTGAGCGCTGCCCCGACGCCCCAAGTCCTCGCACACCATTTTGCCCTTGTGAGCACATGGTCTGCAACCTCTCCTCCCAGGCGTGGTGACTCGTAGTCTTTTCCACCTGCTGAGTGTATGCGTTCGAATTTCCAACCCACTTCGCCAGCAAAGCGTGTCTCTGCTGAAGGTCCGACCTCGCATGGTCTGCCCAGTTGTTCTCTACAGTGATAGTAGGCTGTCCTGGGGAATTCTCCGCCACCGGAGACTCCTCGCTGTGAGGTAGCCCATTTCTGCTCGCCTCGGCCACCGCCAACAAGAGCTCCATAGCTCTGCGGTCCATAGCCAAGCCCAAAATACTTGCCAACTCCTCGTCACTCGGGCCATCGGCCATGCGTAACTCGCAAAACTTCGGGGTGCGAAAATGGGCCAAAAACTCTAGTTTTGGGCCTGAAATGGCCATTTTGAGTGCGCGGGTCGGTGCAACTTAAAGGAATATCCATATACAAGCTAACCATGTCGGTTGCGATCATATGGGCTTTCACATTATAAATGCACGCATATAGTACAAACATTACTTATCAAAGATCGTGCTACACAAGGGACGCTAGGATTCGCTGACTGATGCTCTGTCTCTGACTGCCCAAACGTGGGCTGCCGCTGCTCATCACTCGTGGTGGGGATGTCCCACGGCGAGTGGGTCGCTTAGTGCCAAGAACGATGAGGTCGCCGCGAACCGCATACTGTGCGTAAGTGCCATTTCATACACCACTCAGTTACCAGCATGTCGGCCAAAGATTGGGGCGCCGGACACAAACGCTTGTTACGGCCCAATGGTTCCGGTATGGATGCAAAACACCTCAAGGCACATGATGCATTGAAGTTGTTCCAGTCGAAGTTGTTCGCGGTGGTGTCAGCTTGGCCACGAGATGATGGTCAAGTCCCAAATTCTCTGGTGAGCATCGTGCACAAGCTGACGATTATGATTCGGGAATGTACCGCACATTCCATAGAGGTTCAGGTGCGATATTATGTGCGTGTAGCACGTGTTTAACATGTACTCAGCATACTGTAGACATGATGCAAGCACATGTACATGTACAGCATGCCCGCAGCATTACTGCAACATGTCTCTAATGTGTGCACATGTGCTGAACACGTGCAGGACATGGACTACCTGAAAGAGCAAACTATCCTTTTCTTTACTGATTTGGCGAAGAATGGCCCTCCTGACTGGCTGGTGGTCAATACCCACAAAATCTGGCATTGGGCGGATCTGCTCCTACGATTTGGACCTGTTCGCGAATGGTGGATGTATGCATTCGATTCCTTCAACGGCAAGATAGCTAGGTGGGTGAAGAACAATGCGTACCCCGTAGCAAGCATCATGAACGGTATTCGGAGATTGAAGATGATGTGCTCGTTGCGGGGCATCATCAGCATGCTGGGGAATCGAAGAACCCGTCGCCGTCTTCCGCGGGCTTTGACGACCCGGAAGCCCGGCATTGTGGTAACCACCCCCGGTAAGGACGGGAAGTAACTATGGCTATCGGATGACGAGATCAACGAACTCAAACGCTGGATGCGAGCGAGTATTCCCACATACCAAAAGCTTGTACACCAACATGAAGAGTATGTCATCTACCGTCAAAGGTACGTACACCTTGGAATACTATTGCTTGCTTACACGTTGTACTATCTTGCAACGATATTGCAGCATGTCTGCAATGTGTTGAACATATACTGCCAATACGGGGAATTCACAGGGAGAACTCGGCTTGCACGAAGTCAGCAGCCGGTCGCCGTGTATTTTGGGATCCTGTGCCCGAGATCCGCTTCAGTGCATGGGTGGACCCGCCTACAGGATGGCTTGGTCGACAGTACACGGATTATGACGAGCAGATGCTCATGATGGGCCTCATCCGCGAGTGTCGCGCTTTTACCAAGGCGACCATCGGAGGTGAAGTCTTTCGCACTACTATTGGGGATATGGGGAAACGCGCATCGCTATCGTTCATCCGTGCTCTATTTCCAGCAGAGACTCGTGATGGCAATGCACGTTCAGAGTGGGTTGACAGGTGCGACCACGACAACTATCTACCCGCGTCCACTTTCTTGTGATGCGTTTGCATCATAACTTTGGTACGTCTGCAGCGCTTTAAGGATATGCTGCATGCATATTGCAGGTATGGTGTCATAAAATCCATCATGCAGATAACCATTGGCGGTGTGTCCTACACTTTTTTAAAATGTGACTGGCTGCCGCTGCCCACACCGACCCAAATCACCAACTTCAGGAATATGAATTACATCCTTGGGGTGGACAAGACTTCAACGGCCTTCTACACCTTCAACCCATGGGACACGTCCGAGTACACCATGGACAACCGAGAGCCCTTCCTCTTAGCCAATCAGGTCCAAGCGCGAGTGTTGATAGCCAAGCACCCCTGCATGGAATCCGCGGTGGTGCTGGATACTAGCGATCGGAACATGAAAAAAACTGGCCCAGGACGGTGGCGCATTCTTAGGCCCATAGGTAGTGACGGGCACTTCGACACTTGTGGAAAGTGCGGGTCCGATGGTGAGCTCCTTATGTGTGAGCAGGCAGGCTGTCGGGAGGCTTTGCATTTGCGATGTGCTGGGCTCATAGACGTACCCATTGGATCGTGGTACTGCAAGGAACAACTGTGACTCCTAGAATTTGCACATACATTGCAGCATACCTTTAATATGTTGTTAGCATGTTCTGTATATGGAAAAAGGGTGAAAACCCCACGCGTTTTGTGTCACCACTCCACGCTGTGTTTTGCTCCACGTTTTTCGTGTCACCGCTCCACGCATGTGACATATGTCATATCACGGTCATTCGCGAAGGACCGTCGCGTCGTGCCGTGTCCCGTGCGTGTGTCGCAGAACACTCCTCCCCTCCGCTCGTGCGCTCGAGGAGGAGGAATGCATCGTCTCGCCCCGCTCGTGTCGTGCAGGCAGATGCAAGCGAAGGGCAAGGGCTGAGGATAGCGGCAGTTGCATATAGTTTAGGAGCATATGAAAAATATTTTCGTTCAGAAATAGTTTTTATGTGCTTCTAGGCTCGCTTAGGTACTGATATCGCTGACGGGAAGGGCGGGTCGCAAGCATCTTTGAAGCATTCGCGTTTCAAAGATGCGTTTTGTATTTTGGGTGCGACTACCCAAATTACAAATCAGCCGAGCGCTTCCCGTTAGCGCGGGGTATTCAGCATCAAACTGTTGCATATTCATAAGGTTGCGACTTAGGATCCAAGCGCACAAAGGCATCGGGCGAGTATCTTGGACACGAACAAGATTCTACAAGCCTTGTTTTGGGTTTGGGTTTGAATCTACCCAGACCCAAAACTGCCTAGCAGAATAGGAGTTCTCGTGCGTCTTAGCACGCAAAACTCCGCATAAATATTCATAACAGTAATATGAGTTGCGCTCCCGTCGTTCAAGGTCTAATGTTGAGAACTCGCGAGACGAGAGTATGTCAACATCGTGCGTTTTGGGTTTCGGTTTGAATCTACCCAAACCCAAAACTGCCTAGCAGCATAGGGGTTCTCGTGCGTTTCAGCACGCGAAACTCCGCACAAATGTTCAAAACAGTAATATGAATTCCGCTCCCGATGCTCAAGGTCTGATGTTAAGAACTCGCGAGACGAGAGTATGTCAACACTCGCGAGACATGTTTTGGGTTTGGGTTGGACTGACATGTCTCGTAGGATATCAATCTGTTTCACCTATGCTTCAACCCAAGCCCTGTGCTTCACAAGATAAGTTCATACTACTGATATGAATATTTGTGATGAGTTTCGTCGGTTGAAACGCACGAGAACTCAAGCGGTGCGAGGCAGTTTTGGGTTTGGGTAGATTCAAACCCAAACCCAAAACGCACGATGTTGACATACTCTCGTCTCGCGAGTTCTCAACATTAGACCTTGAACGACGGGATCGCAACTCATATTACTGTTATGATTACTTATGCGGAGTTTCGCGTGCTGAAACGCACGAGAACTCCTATTCTACTAGGCAGTTTTGGGTTTGGGTAGATTCAAACCCAAACCCAAAACAAGGCTTGTAGAATCTTGTTCGTGTCCAAGATACTCGCCCGATGCCTTTGTGCGCTTGGATCCTAAGTCGCAACCTTATGAATATGCAACAGTTTGATGCTGAATACCCCGCGCTAACGGGAAGCGCTCGGCTGATTTGTAATTTGGGTAGTCGCACCCAAAATACAAAACGCATCTTTGAAACGCGAATGCTTCAAAGATGCTTGCGACCCGCCCTTCCCGTCAGCGGTCTTAGTACCTAAGCGATCCCAGAAGCACATAAAAACTATTTCTGAACGAAAATATTTTTCGTATGCTCCTAAACTATATGCAACTGCCGCTATCCTCAGCCCTTTCCCTTGCCTTTGCCCTTGCCCTCGCCCTTGCCCTCCGCTTGCCTTGCTTGCGCTCGCTACCATTTTTCAGGATCTGACCGATCTGACCGAGCGACAGATGACATCGCGACACGAGCGGGGCGAGAACATTCCTCCTCCTCTGTGTCACAGAAACGAAACGAAAAGCGACACGATGACATGAGATGACGCACGTGGAGTCGTGACACGAAAAATGTGGAGTAAAACACGGCGTGGAGTGCTTACACAAAACGCGTGGAGTTTTCACCGGTCACCCTCTGTATATGCTACATATATAGTGTAAATAATGTGGATGTTTGAATGTCCGAATAATTGCATGATTGGTATAGGTTTCGTGTACATATTCCCTGGGTAGGGTTGAAAGTATGCGTCAGTACTGTGGCATATGTGGTGTGTGTATGCCTCGACTGGATGCATGGATCAGATTGACGTGTTGTACATGTGTTGCACATATGTCCCGAGTGCAGGACAGCTGCGGGATAGCTGCAGGATAGCTGCAGGATAGCTGCAGATGTCACCCGCGTGCAGACGTGCTGCACGATAGCTGCATATGTGCTGCACATCTACTCTTGCAGCATGCCTGTGGTACGTCTGCAGCACAGTGCTGCACACGTGCTACATGCGTGCTGCAATCCTTGCAGCACAATTCCATTTCTGCAGCACATTTCCCGCTCCGGCTCCAGGTACCCCCAAATCCTAAATTACGCGATACTCGTCCAAATGCCGTGAAAACTTGCCAACAAAAGGTCAGACCCTTCCATAAATGATACCAAGTGATAGCGGACGATTCGGATATCATCCGAGTGATTAAGCTAGCATGTGCCGTTTTTAGTGTTGATTATCAATCGCGGCATCAGCATGCTGCAGGATGTACTGCAGCGTGTCTGCAGCACATTGCCTCTTGTGGTACGTCTGTGCGGGTATGTCTGTGGTACGCCTGCAGCAGTGTGCTGCAGAATGATAAACACGTAGGGTTCGCCTGCGCACCACCGTGCGGGCAATCACGCAAGGGGTGGTACTTCTCACCGTCGCCGTTGTGCGCGCACCGCTTGCAGTGCGGGACGGCGCGGATCTCTGCCCTGTCGAAACCGACCGGTGGACGATTCTCCTTCAGGGCCCCCGTGCGGTAGCCGTTAATTAAGCCCACCATGAGGCCCCAGGGCAGTCTTTTTCATGGTTGGCGTCAGTGGCCCCTTACAACCGCCTCGAATGAAGTGCTCCAACACCGTAATCTTGTCGAGGATGGCCTTGAGAGCGGGGTTGTGCTCGCTCTCGTCGCCGGTGGCGAGAGCAGCCGCGGAGCCTGCGGTCCCTCCCTCACCACCCAGGTCCGCCTGCTGCTGCTGCCAGTTAACGAACACCCGCGTCACAAGGTTCGAAAGCATTTTAAAATCTACCGCAACAAGGTCAGACGGCATGGGGTACTGGTCTAGCACCGCGCGGTAAAACTCCGGGTCGAGACGGTCAAACAGCTGCTGCTTCCGCGTCGCCTCCGTCGGACGCCAGTCAAGCGCCCGATTCTCCCTCACCGACCGGTGCTCGGTGGCAAGGAGCGGCCGTGGATCCACGCGGGCGGGATACCGTAGAGCGGCGTGCTCCTCCTGGTGCGACTGCCACACGCCTGGGGGCACGTACCCTTTAATCAGGTCCAAGAGCGCGCGACGCCCGATCCCGCTCTGTGGAGGAGTCCGTGGACTTAAAGAACATCTCCGCCTGCGAGCCCGACTCGATGAGCTCCGACAGAGTGTCGTAGACGAGCTCGTTGACGGCCTCGATCACGCGTGAAGGGTTCGCGAAGTCGAAGGAGGACACATCCAGGCCAGCGGACTGGAACTCGGTTTTCAGGGCCACCACGAGCTTGCCCAGCTTGTTGATGTCCTTGGGAACGGCCTCAACCCGCTTGTTCTTGTCGCCAAGCACAAACATGCGGAGCGCCTTCCCCCATGTCCGATGCATGCTCTCTTTCCTGACGTCGTTTACCAGCTTGATCTGGTCCTGGTAATGCTGCCTGGCCGCCAGGACCGTGTCGTCGTCGTCTGGCGCCGGATCAGGCGGTGGAAGAACAGGCGGTGTGTGCGGAGTCGATGAGTTCCGTACCGCATCTTGGAGACGAATGGCTGCCTCCAAGTTGCTCTCTTTAAGAAGTCTGCGCTTAGCGCGCGTTGACGCGCGTCATAATTGACGAAGCATCATTATGGCTTCGAGACATTCTGGTCTCGAAGCCATAAGGATAGATCACCTATAGGTAGGTGGTGCTGACGGGCGCCAAGGTGGAGCAGGGGGCGGTGAAATCGTCAATGGTGGCTGGAGCGGGATATCAACGCGAGAAACGGTGGGATGCGAAAGCGGAGAGGGTAGGCGCGCGCGTAAGCTCCTTCTACGAAAAATGGCTCCACAGGTAGCTAATATGTAGCGTAAGTCCAAAAAAGCGTAGCCCAATCACCAGCAACATAGATCTCACAGCGGCAGAGCCGCCTCCAACCACATGTAAACGCCCTCACCGCCCAAACGCCCCACAGGCGCCCAAGCGCACCACCTACTCAAGCGGCGAAATTAGCCAACCATGCCCCTTGGTAAGGACAATTAAAGCGTGGAATGGGTCCACGACCTAGTGAATATACCTAAACCGGTATATTCGGAGTGAGCCGAAATAAGGTTGACTGTATTCAGAATATTGATAAAGTGTAGAGATCGAATGATTACTAAAACCTATCACCTAGGCGAAAGTCTCGAACGGAACCTAACGGCATGTGACACAGCAGTGACACACACGGGCAGCGGTACCCGAGTCAGTACGGACTAGGGGTCTAGTCAGGGGCTTACACCGAGACTCTCGGGAGGGCTGGCTGGGCTAAACCTAACAGAATATATAGCTTACAAGCTAAGGCCGTGCATGACATTGCGTCACGTCGTACCAAATATTGCAAATGTACCGTTAAATCACCTGGAAGATATATTTGTGTGCAGTGAATGTGTCGCGCACAGTGTGTTCTCGAGTGCTATGGCTGCTCTGTCGATCGCGTTTACATCTCTTATGCTCGTAAATTTAAACTGGTATAGTGCCATCTCTTACAGGCCAGCTCTCCCGGTGAGTGGCCCAGTCAACAGGTGCTTCGGCAAACGATCATCATTTCTGTACTTGGCTATCACAAGCACAGAATCACACCAGAGCACCAACCGCTGCCTCCGTGAATACCCTCCTGCTGTGATCAAGCCAATACGCTCACGGTGTACATATCAAACACCGGACCCTTCACCTTCCTGGCTCTGACCTGGTTTCTGAACACCGGCGCTGACATACAGAAACCGGAAATCGATGATGACAAAAAACAGCTCTTTGTCGTAGTTTTCCATCCTCAGCCCTTTGTGCGAGTGTGTGTACGATTGCCTGCATACGTGGCTGCTGAGCCTTGCACCGATTTCATTTGCAACTGGTATTCCTTTGACAAACAGTACCCGTATCTTGGCCACAAATATGGGCCAGACATTATTTACGTCTGCACAATATACTTACACCGGGGATCAAAGGTGTCGGAATATTTAGGTGGTTAGGGCCTTTCCTGGATTCTACGGTATGAGTGCATGCTTATTTCTGCTCCCTTTCTATTAGACGGACGCCGGGATCAGAAAATAAGTATACTACCATCTCAAAGCAACAGCACCGCACATCACTATTTGCATCAACGAAAATCACTTGCAGCAGCATACGACTGCATAAAGCGAATTCGCTTTTTAAAATATAAGGATGCAGAATCGCGCACATTAGTCTCAAAAAAATTCTGACTAAAGAACCTCGCCTGCATCAACATGTCAACAACTATTGTTCTCCCATCATATTCCATTTTACAATCGATGTACCCGGCTATCGCATTGGCTTTTTGGCCTGCTTGGATTGAGGCTTCTTCAGCTTAGCAGCATCTCTCTTGGAATTCATCCACGCAGCTTCATTTGGATCATCGCTTGTTGGACCAGGTAATTCATGCTGATCTTCATCATCTAGGTCCTGCTTAAAACATAATCCAGTCACATGCCCGAAGGTTCAATAGCTATCACCACCAAAAAGTCACAACATGGGCCCGTGTCCAGTAAACTAGGATCACACAAAATCATCCAAGACTCTGCCTGAAAAGTTTGGATCCAGATCACTGCATCAAAACTATATGCCAATCGAAATTACGGAATCGATCCATTAGTTGATGTTGCGCCAGTTCAATGACCAGGCCGTCACCTCCACGCGACTCGTACCAGATCAATGACCAGGCCGTCACCTCCACGCGACTCGTATCAGATCAATGACCAGGCAGTCACCTCCACGCGACTCATATCAGTTCAATGACCAGGCAGTCACCTCCACGCGACTCATACCAGATCAATGACCAGGCAGTCACCTCCACGCGACTCATATCAGATCAATGACCAGGCAGTCACCTCCACGCGACTCATATCAGATCAATGACCAGGCAGTCACCTCCACGCGACTCATATCAGATCAATGACCAGGCAGTCACCTCCACGCGACTCATATCAGATCAATGACCAGGCAGTCACCTCCACGCGACTCATACCATACGGCAATTTGTCTCCAATTTTAAGACTGTATTTGTAGCATAATTGACTGACAAGCCGATATAATCGCACACCATATCTGAGGATTGTGAGCTTCTGTGTTTGCCTCAAATCGCCCTCTTGCCGTTCAGATCGATGAGTTCACCAGTCGTCAAAAGTGCCACCTTATTTTGCAGTGCATTTTCGACCACCGCGCGGCATGCGCCGGGATACGGCGACATACAATACCCACCAATTAGGACCTTACACGTCGACGTTTGGTGTCCGAATTCCCCCGGAGGCCACCGACACGTAGGACTGCGGGGGTCACCGGCTAAGCGGATGATGCCGCGGCCTCTTAAAATCAGTGAACAACAACATCATGGGAAATTCGGACACCATAGGTAGTTTTAAAAAGGCATATATAGAGGACATAAGTATGCCTTTGACCCTCCTGTGGTGTTTGGACAGTCGCTTTTCAGCATCCGGTATGGTAGGAGTAGGATGCCGCCATCGAGTTTGGGTTTGCGGAGAGCGCTGAAATCTGCAACCATTCGCGTTTCACCCGGTTGAGCTTATCTAGAACTTATCGTATGCCTTGTACTATGCTTGCTTAACGGGCGTTAAGCAAGCACGGTACTATGGTCGCGTCAAGGAATGTATACCATTCCTTGAGCACCGGCGATCCGGGGAGTCGCCTAGGTCACGTAGATTGCTCATCCACTCAAGCGAAATGAACAAACTTGTCTATTGTGCGTGATACGGGGTACTTGTATACAGGTTTGTGATTACTTAAGTTCGTGCGGGTGCGTTGTGCGGATGGCTACCCTCACGTGATCATGTTCGCGCAAGGGAGGCAAAGATGATCACGTGCACGTAGACATGAGTTCGCAAGTGCAGAGTGTATGCATATATGCACTGTGATATGTTGTATGGTATGCAGTTCAATAATATATTGTAAAAATACACCGCTGCGGCTGATATGGGTCAGCCGCAGCGGTGTATTTTGAAGAGCACGGTAGTCGAAAGTGATTAAGAAACAGTTTCAAACTGTCTCGAGCTTCCCAACACCGATTTATCTGCGTCAGATGACTGTGTACGTGTAATTGTACCGTCAGATCGAAAATAATTTTATACACAATGTCCGGCGTAATTTTCGAGTCATCGTCGTCATCGAAAATACACGTTTGATTAGGTCATGAAATTGCTGTATACCAGATCAATGACTAGGCAGTCACCTCCACGCGACTCATACCAGATCAATGACCAGGCCGTCACCTCCACGCGACTCATATCAGATCAATGACCAGGCAGTCACCTCCACGTGACTCATATCAGATCAATGACCAGGCAGTCACCTCACGCGACTCATATCAGATCAACAACCAGGCAGTCACCTCCACGCGATTCATATCAGATCAACAACCAGGCAGTCACCTCCACGCGACTCATATCAGATCAATGACCAGGCAGTCACCTCCACACGACTCATATCAGATCGATGTCCGGGCAGTCACCTCATATCAGGGCTTTGCACAGAGGGTAACGCCTGTGTGTGATAGAACATACCATTCCAGGAAGTGTCATAGGAGTCCTCATACGTGAAATGTCCCGAGGCGTGGAGTCGGCCGGGGAGGGCGGCCCGTCAGACATCATCACTGCTACTCCATACTGCTCCGTGAACCACTTCTCGAACTCGGACAACATATTCATTGTGCACTCCTCGACCAGCCTGGAAGTGTAGTCTATCTCCGATTTTATCATCTTCAGCTCCTCGTACGCATCTCGGTATTGCTTCTTTAAATCCTGCACTTTCGAGTTTGATTGAGGGAGCTCTGTCCTCATTACCTCCAAACTTGAGCTGAAGCTTTGCAGCTTTCACCTCCCGCAATGGCCTCTCTCACCACTCGATGGTGACTCCGTGAACAAGCCTCTCTCACCACTCGATGGTAACTCCGTGAACAAGCCTCTCACCACTCGATGGTAACTCCGTGAACAAGCCTCTCTCACCACTCGATGGTAACTCCGTGAACAAGCCTCTCTCACCACTCGATGGTAACTCCGTGAACAAGCCTCTCTCACCACTCGATGGTAACTCCGTGAACAAGCCTCTCTCACCACTCGATGGTAACTCCGTGAACAACCTCTCTCACCACTCGATGGTAACTCCGTGCCTCTCTCACCACTCGATGGTGACTCCGTGAACAAGCCTCTCTCACCACTCGATGGTGACTTCGTGAACAAGCCTCTCTCACCACTCGATGGTAACTCCGTGAACAAGCCTCTCTCACCACTCGATGGTAACTCCGTGAACAAGCCCCTCTCACCACTCGATGGTAACTCCGTGAACAAGCCTCCGGATGCTGCGGCAGAGGGGAGGAATGGGAGAAACGCACCTTCATCCTCATCAAGCAGGCTACTTCCGCCTCTCCTGGAGCAGACGGCGAGCTTCCACTGTTGGGCTGTGGGCTATGCGCCTCACGTATTTCATCAACCTTGACACGGAGCTCATCCATCTCTGCGCCGCCACCCCGAAACCCGGTCAAAGACAGATTGCATCGGCATTCTCGACCAACTTCGTGACGGGGAACAAACCCAAAACCTCAGAGGAAGAGATGGGTAAGTGGATGTGAGAAGCATTCAGGAACAGGGTGGGGCTGTGACGAGATACCACCAAGGCACGCACACCTCAAACTAAATGCAGTGCAGTATGGATAGATGGATATATGTACTAATCACTGCCACACACTGAACGGCATGAGATCCGCCAACAAAAGCCAGCCCACCATCATCCCAGTTGAGTAAGAAGCATTCCAGAACCTTTTCAGCTGTACATCAGACATATGGAATCTACCCGACAGTGGTTGCTTGGGTTGCGGGTGTGACGAGGGGCATGCTTCGGTCCAACCCTCTTGAGACCAGGCTTGGCGCAGGCAGGAGCAGGGTGGTGGTTCTGAGCGCAGGCTTGGTGGTGGGGAGATGGCTCGAGTGGCTTGAGGGGGTAGAGGTGAACTGGCTTCAGAGGCGCAGCAACAGTGCCCAGGCAACGCACTTGCAAAGGGGCTCAGGTGGCCCAGTGAGGCTTAGGGGGTCCCGTTCTTCACTAGCGAGCTCCGGAAAATCCGGCTGTCCCGAAATGTGTGCCGAATCCTTTGATCGCCGTGTGCGTACATAGTACAGCCTTTTGTGGCTTCATGGTGCCAAAGGAATCGGTCCAAGGATACGCGCACACACCATGCTTAGTTGCATTAATCTTATTCGCGAGTTCCTTGGATTTCTTTTTCCGCTCCTTCACTGTCGATTTGTTCTCCGTCAGCGCCCTGCGGTCCACAGGGGGGTCCACAGGGGGGGATGCCAGTCAGCAATGCCGTCTGCTTCAGGTTGCTGGAGGCAATCCCTTGACTCGCTCAGAGAGAGTGAGGCGCAGGGTGCACGCACAAGTAGGCGACACTGCATGGTGCACACAGATTACACATGTCCCCGTAATAGATCGATCCATCAGAAAGATGCAGCGTTTCCACCATGCCGCATTGCACCATTTGGGGCTCAACTCCAAGGAACGTGCTCATGGAGGTCTGCCCGACGCTGCCACATACGGGGCATGCTCCCTGTGGCCGTCAGGGGAGCCCTGCCGAACTGCATGTCATTCATGATGAGCTCGCACGGCGCTGGCGGCTCCGGCATGCAACACTGGCAAATCGCCAGTAGCGCCACACTCACTTGAAAAGTTCTGCTCCCGGCCCCACTTTGTAGTTCTCATACGCATCCGTCTTTGAGGGGGGAGGAACAGACTGGGCCGCAGGCGTCTTTGGAACACTGAGCTCCGGGAGCTCATGCGGCAGGCCGCTGGCATCACTACGGGGTGTGTACGATTGCATGTCGCCCTCGGGACGGGCATCTGCCGGCGCGCACGGCATGCTCAGCTCCTCCCCTTCGGCGTCCCCTACCGCATGCTTCTCCGCGACGTCCTCTGCGCGCGCGCCCCCTAGTTCATGGTCAGCACCCGATGTCGGGTTAGCGGTGTCCAGGTGGCAGGAGCCAGACAAGGCGTGTCCGATGCAAGAGCTGCAGCGGCGTTTCCCACGGAGCGCATACATTTTTATGCACTGAAGAAAGTTTGGGGCCAGCGGCACCAGGGGCCGGGGCCGGCAAGTGGATGGACAAGGCCGCAGCAGGACGCAGTCCCGACGGCACTTGCATGCGAGGTGGAACCCACTGGCACTGGGGAAACGGAAGTGGAGCAAACATCCCGGACAGCAGATCCCCGCAGGCTTTCCATGAGCATGTCGCATGCCTCACCAGCTGCACCCACCCCGGTAATCTCTTCCCGAGCTTCCGGGGATATCATGGCGCGCGTCCTCTGCACACAGAGCTTTAGACGATGAAATGTACGAAAGAGTCGGGGAGAAGCAGCACACCGAGCCTTCCTTGCGATGGCCATCGTGTGTGCAATAATGAAGGAAGAGGGGCCCGTTGACTGACCTCCGTTGGCAATCAGCATGCTTGCACCTTCAGCGTATGACACTCGAGATCCACCTGCAGCCACTGGTCATCCATACACTCACAAATATCATGACCAATCAGAGCCCATTCGGTGCCTGCACGGAGCGCCCGATTAAATCTCGAAGCACCCCGTTTAGGTGCCCTCTGGCGCCTCCCAATGCCCGCAAAGCAAATACATAACAGTCTAAGCATCACTGGACCCTTTCCGCACCGTCACACATACCGCCACGGACCCGAGACCACGAAACTCTCTTGGAGCTGGTGGCAGTTGGATACCTATCGGCGCTGGCCGTTCCTGGTACAGGTGCCGGCATTGGAAGAGAATCTCCTTCATGTGACGCAGCGACGTCATCTCCAGCGGGTCCACTGAAACGACAGGCCCAAGGTTTTGCTTGGTCAGCCCGTCACAGACTTTCAGGGTGACACGTGTGGCGCTGCGGCGGCCGAGTGTGCACTTCACACAGAGAAGGGAGAGATTTTATGTGGAACCAAAATATTTGGCAACGACTTCCGCACCTGAATCTGGTATGCCAACGGTCTCCTCCAAGAATATCTTCACCATGGAACGGAGCTCTACACGCTGCCCCTCTGAGTACTTATCATATGACACCCCACTGCAGCCCGAACCACACCGATACCCCCTCTCACTCGTGTTTGTCAAACAGCAGGGATCGTGGGCGACAGCATGCCATCTGGCCGAGTGCAATCATCGACCCAAACGGCTGGACTGTGCAGCAGGAGCATCAAAGCACACGCTGCAGAACTGCCCTCTGCCCCGGGCCTAAGAAAGTTTAGTGGCGAAGCAAGCTTCAATCTAAGGCACCCGACTACCATGAGCTGGGAGTGAGCTGTACTGACAGTTGTGAGCACCCTCGCGTTGAGTAGGTAAACACGTCGATTCCAGCCACAAATGCGTGTGAGGTTGACGTGCCGCATTCTGCTTGAAATCCCGGGAAAGGTCGGCCTCGTGAAGTGGGCTCTGCGCCACTGCTTCACGCGAAGCAGTTTCTAGAAGAAGATACCGCCACATAGAAAGCCACGCGAGGGATGTGCGGGCACGATGCAGATATCAGGAGAGGGGGGAGTGAGGACAGTGCACGGCAAGACGAATTCCCGAAAAAGGCTGCAGTTCGGCTGAAGGCGGTGGCGGGGCAGGAAGCCCAAGGAAAGCCGGTACCTGCGGCTGGAGAAAGAGTCGTGCATGGCAAGCTCCTGGACCAGGCAGCAAGCACATCGCAACCCTCCTCAAAGACACTGCGGGTGCTTAATGAGCTCCAGAATGGCGGTGAAGACTTCCAGCGAGCAGAAGACGACTTGCTGGCTCAGAGTTTTCGAAAGTGGGGGCTCAAAAGGAAGTGTTCTCAAATAGACTGCAAGTGTGCGTCTCTGGGCTCTCCACGCAACGGGCTCCTGGTGCAGGGATGGCTCACCTGCTTCAACTCGCGGATCTCTCTTTCGTATTTCTTCACCAGCATCTCTGCGTCCTGCGAAGCGAAGCACAGTGGAAGCGTGATGAGCCCCTGGCTACCCTGTCCACAAGTGAACGTAAGACTTTGCCAAGAGCATGAGGTGCGCGGCTGTCCTTGGAAGGTGTGAAGCTATCCTTAGAATATGTATGGCTATTGTTGGATACCTGCCTGTTGTAAGCAAGAAACTGAACGCCTCGCAAGGAGTACAGAACACGCTTCAAAGGCCTTTGAAATCCTTGACGCAAAGCACTGACACAGAGGTCAAAGAATTCTAAGTCGTGCTTCCAGGTCAGCGTGATATTGTGACGTACTTGGCGGAAGTTGACCGTGGCGTCGTTTGCGACCCTCGTCATACGCTGTGCAAACTTGCACGTGGACAAAGTCTCCTCAAGCTGCGCGCTCTCGCCCCAGATGTTGGCAATCATGATGGTTTTGCAGTTGCCCCCCAAGGAATCCTGCACGAGCGTCACTATGAGCTCACCTACGCGTCTCTGAAACGTCAACCGGTGTGTGAGGAAAGCGAATGCATTGGGTTTGACAACGTGCCTCACCCAGGGCAGCATGGGTGTGTTGCAGCCTCTTCAGGATGCCGGAAAGCTGCGCAACAGGGACCGACAATTGGTCTAGACAGCGCTTCCTAGTAAAGAATAGGACAAATACCTTAAGCATGTGCGTTAGCTTCGAAGAGCGATATGGGATGTGGTCACGGCTTTTATCTCCGAGAGCGATTATTACCTGCAATTATATCGCCGACAAATAAACGTCCGAAAGCACTCGACAGGCTGCACTGCGAGTCGAGGACATTTTAAGGAGGTGGCAAAGGGCAGTTGCACTCGCTCCCCTAGCAAGTGTGTTGCTTGCGACGAAGAAACTCCTTTCACTCGTGTCCACCAGTTGTCAGTATAGCGATGGAATGCCTTCGATTCGCTTTGTGGAACACTTATCGGGGCAAGATAGATGCAACGATACCTGTTCCAGGAAGCTTAGGGACTTGTTGATGTATTGTGCCTCCTTGGCAACGCTTCCCTCGCTCTTTGTCTTTGACAATCGCTCAGAACCTGAAATAGAAATCAGAGTTACAACCAGAGCTCAAACCTCGTCCTACGGGCCACTTGCGTGTCAAGGTTGAAATCTAGAAATCCAGATCCCAAGCTTCGAAGGCAAGAACAAGTTGAAAGAAGCAGAACTAATTGCTGATTGGTGCCCGGGCAGTCTTGTAAAGCGGCCTTCTAGGACGTGCATTAGTTCAGTGCCGTCAGCTAGTGAGCCATCGTACCAGCAAGGTCCACGAGATGAAGTTTAGACAACAAAACACGCTCCTGTCCCTCCACGCCGTCGCGGCTCTCCAAGCTCAAGGAAAAAATCGTGTGCGATCGAGAAGAGGCCTGTTACAGCCGCAACAACCATTCTCAGAGGCTGACCCTCACTTCCGACCCCCGAGAGATTTCGAGAAGCGGCTGCAATAAGCATCCAGTTCGAAACTTGTTGAATCATATCAATGGGTTTAGAGCACTTATATTGTGGCTTCAAATAAGGATGGCCAAGCACTTGAGGACGGACCTTATTGAGCTGATGCTCACCGATGGCACGGTTGGACTCTCCCTCGAAAAGCAAACCGAGCGCATCTTCCTCACTGTTGCAGAAACCGGTCCCTCTTCAGTGCCATCCTCTTCCCTGCGCCTTCCGTAAGCGGGTCAAGTTATGTCGATGGCCCCTGTCTGCGGACAATTCACGTACTTTGTTCCGAAAGTCGAAGCAACTGCGGCCGCCTGAAACACCGTTCTGCGTAAGCGGAGGGCGTTCGATATTATGTTACCTGGCTACAGGACGGTAGCATAAGCCTTTCACCTGTACTCCCCCCTTGGCGTCCTCGTGCACGACGAGGTCCGTTGGCTGCATAACATAAGAGGTTAGTTTCCAACCGCACTTCGCAGACTAGGCAGACGCGCAAGTGGTACAGGAGCCCACGAAGGAGTAAAGCACTCCGGAACCAGATATGCTGGAAGTGGAGGACCTGCGTGCTTGGGTCGAGAAGATCGTAAATGTTCTCGTTGTAAATTTCAGCATAAGAAATCCTCACGGTGACGGCGGTGTTGGTCTTAGCCTTGATCATGTTGAAAAGGTCCGAAATCGTTCGAGGAACAAGTCCACGCTGCGCAAGTGAGACGGAAAACTGTCTCCCAGTTTAGTAAAAAAATGCGAATATTCTGGAAGGTGCGAAGGTTCTGGACGTTCATATTGGAGCTTCAGTCAACTCCAATTGCTATCAAGCAGGATTATACCTGACTGTAGGACGCTTGTGTATACTTCCCACCGGTCATGGTGTAGGTCTTCCCCGCTCCCGTTTGGCCGTACGCAAGGAGAGTCACGTTATATCCATCCAGTACATTTCGTACCATTTCTTCCCCACATGTCTGCTTGTAAGAAGTCACAACGAGGTCGGAGGCACTGAGTGCGCTTCAACAACAGTGCGCTAAAGTATATACAACGTACAACAACCGGCACAATCCCATCCGAGACTGGTGCTTGTTATCCCTGAGCTTATCCATCGGCCGATCCGTAAGAGTACGTTGTACCTTCAGGGAAAACAGCAGCAACCTCAACAGCACACTTCCGAGCGCCGCATTACGTCTTCGGGTGCGACCGACTGAAAGCCCGAGTTCGCGTGCATGTCTCATGTTTACATTCGGGGGTAACTATATACAAGTCAACAAGCGGTTCAGAGGCGGACGACGTCAAGATGCAGATCAGCACAAACGGTATCGGTAACCAATGTGGTCTCCCCAGATGAAAATATGACAATTAAGTGAGACCGGCTTGGGATATTTGAAGAACCGCCGCTTCGGTATCATAACTCGGTATCAGCCTTCTTAAACGGGAGAAGCGCAGTAATATGTGAAATCAGGCACACACCTCGAACATCTTTTCTTGGCCGACATTATGTTGCACGCTATCAAACTTAAACTGAGTGAAGCATACAACGGCCGAAAAAAGTGAATACAGTTTCGGTCCTTCGCATCCGTTGAGACGGAGGCGTCGACTGTCTTCACACTCATCCTAGCGAGAGGTGCATCCGGGCCGAAAATCGAAAGAAATCACTCAGATAGGAATAAATCAGAAATTATGGCGAGCCGAAAACAAGCTCACATTGTAACTTTCTTGCTGATGGTTGACCACGCCCAGCCCCTCACGTTTTGGCATGGACAGCACGATACTCTGACGAAACCCACAGGTCCCAGCAGTCAGACGACCGAAAGTCAAAACGTGGTTATAAATTTAAATTTCTCGTGCAGTTCTAAAGCAAGGGATGTTGAAGCGGATTACTCTGTTGTCTGAATTCATTTTAATGCAGTCCTCCGCAAACTTTGATGTGGGCCGCGTCCTCAGGACCACGCGGACAGCGCTTCGAACCATATTGACAAGCGTCGGAATACGCCAACTAGATCGCTTTTTGGGAATGCGCCCAGGCAAATAATAAAATGTGTATGAGGTGTATGCGGGGTTGCTTGGTAATGTCGTTTCTGGCCTCACTTCCCCTTAGGCTTTTGTAAGCTTACTTCATTATCATACTTGTGTCACGTTGAAGAGTCCGAATGAGAGAAGCTGTTCACCTTTCGCACACCCGCACACCCGCTTAATCCACTCGCCCACAAAGGCGTTGGACGATGAAAACCGAAAAAGCAGCAAAACATTTATAACACAGTTGGGGATCATTGAATAATGGATGGTGGAATATCGCGCGCATCGAAACTCGATGATGACGTGATATTACGTAATAAAATATGATGACGTGATATTATGTAAAATCATATAGGAAATATTAAAATACAGGTTAATGCCTTCAGGATTAATAAAACAAAAAGGCAATTCACAACTTCGCTGAATCATGCACCTATATATGGAATCTTCGGCGTGACGCAAGACGGCGTCTGTCACACTATTCTATTATTGTGAAGCCCGCAAAGCTCCCAGTATGAATGTTAGTGACGCTGTCATCAAATGAGCTGCAACAGGAATTATACAATCTGTGGGAAGCGGGATCAGCGTCAGTCACACTACATATTTAAGAGAACAGGGATATGCGGTCAGCCAGCCTCATCGGAAAAAAGTGAACCCCCCAACACGCCAGCGGCGCTTAACGAAGCGCGATCCAATAAGGTCAGCGATAGCCAGGTTTGTTCCTTATTTGCGACCATGCCATATTTAATACATGGTTTAACCCTTAAGCCGGTATCTGGGTCAGATCTAACCCGATGGCAAAGTATATGCTGCTTGGGCAATTGCGGTTGCATACCTTGCATGATTTGTGCACTGAGTATTTGCACGTACACCGTTGTGTGCATATGTAAGCGTAGCGTACTTGTGCGGGGCACGTACGTGCATAATATATATCGCACGTACCCGCATATTTGTCGCGAATCAGTTGCACATTTGTACGTTTTTTGCGTAATTTTATCTTGCAAACCATACAAAACGCGCCTAAACTGCAACGTTATACTTACCTACGGCTCATCTACAAGCACGCGTTGCATCATGGGCCATGTCCCGATCATTATGTAAGTGATTGGTGGCTATCATTATGGAATATGACCCATAGTATCGCAAAAATCACCACACGTGTCCCTTAAGTATGGAAAACATTGTGAAATATATGTATTTTTAGTGTTTTTTTTGTATAAATCCACAGAAAACGACGATAGGCAGATGAACGCACATCGGTGCAAGTGAATCATCCTTGGAACGTATCATCAAGGTCGATGATTTAATTCCAAAA
This sequence comes from Cymbomonas tetramitiformis, assembly GCA_001247695.2. Taxonomy (NCBI): domain Eukaryota; kingdom Viridiplantae; phylum Chlorophyta; class Pyramimonadophyceae; order Pyramimonadales; family Pyramimonadaceae; genus Cymbomonas; species Cymbomonas tetramitiformis. Next base: position 9,942 of record LGRX02007426.1, on the reverse strand, counting down.
TTGTGCAAAAATATGTCGAGCAGATGTCGTCAACAATGACGATGAAATCAAATCGTGCCTGTAAAATCGAAAACATTCTAACCATGTGCGCATATAAGAGTGGATATATTCGACATATATCGACATGTAGTGTCGCAAATAGTTGGTAATATAGGTATGCAATAATTGGTAAAGCAAACGGGCATTTAGTGACTAAGCATGCATCGCAAAAATCCATTCTCACAACACATATAGAAAACCCTCGAATTCTAACCACCGGCTTAAGGGTTAACATGGTTTCCCAACCATATTTCCTCATCTAGCCAGCTCCCGTTCTCTTATTTGGACCCATTCCTTGTTTGTTCCTGAGATTTGAAAAGGCTCAGGGTCATCGGGAAAAAAACGCGACCCCCAAACGCTGGCTGGTCTCTTATCGTCGATTCTCTTAAAGGTGAGGTATTACTGTATTCTTTTAGCAGTCCATTTACATTGCGAAGCCCGCAAAGCTCCCAGAATGAAAGTTGGTGACACCATCATAAAAAACGCCTGTATGGGCTGCAACAGAAATTATACATACATACATACATACTGAACGGCATGAGATCGGCCAACAAAAGCCAGCCCATCATCATCCCAGTGGATGTGAAAAGCAAATCAAGAGCAGGGCGGGGCCGTGACAAGATACCACAAACGCATACATATTCCCAACCCAAATGCAAAGCAGCATGGAAAGATGATACGATGTGACCGATCGTCGCCAAACAACTGTTGGTCTCTGGGTTACGGAGTAAGCGGACCCTGGCATGCCCCCCATACATACATACATATCCTTCTGCGGGCGCTAAACGTCGTCAGGCTGTCACACTATGCTATATTTAGATTGCGAAGCCCGTAATGCCGCAAAGCTCACATATAAATGAAAGTTGGTGACACTGTCATCAAAGACGCCGATGTAGATGTGGGCTGCAACAGAAATTATACACACTAATGGCGCGACGCGAAATACTCTGCCAGCTCTTTCAAAATCGGTCATCACGTTCGATCGGCCATCACCTTCAAAACTTAAAATTCGAAACTGGAAACTTGCATATGAAATCGGTGGTGGGAAAAAGTGAAATAATCTTGGTAAAAATTCAATGGTGGGAAGACTGTATAGTGAAATTCAGTAGCATACAAGTTCTGAAATTCCTGTAATTCCTGTATTGTGTATAGTGAAATTCAGTATGCTACTGTATAGTGAAATTAAGTATCGAGTATAAATACAATGGTGGGAGGACTGTATAGTGAAATAATCTGAGTAAAAATTAAGTGGTGGGAAAACTGTATAATTTGTACCTTGGATGGGGAAACGTGAATTACTTGATTATATTGTAGGTACATCTTGCGCAAACGATTTATACCTTCCGCATATCGAGTGTAGTCGAGAAGCGGAAAACAGGCTGGGGATCGACGGTAGATGTGTGAAACAGCACAGCAGCCACGGGGAGTTGGGAGGAATTACACATCTCTATAAGAGGGCTCGCGGAAATGAAACAATAGCTACCCGCTAGTGGTCAACATCCCGAAAAGAAACACCATAATACGAACGCGTCAGCTAGTGGTCGAAACATCTGAAAGGAATGCTCTGCCTGTCCGTTTAGAAAATCAAGAAGACCCAGAAGAATAACCACCGTAAGATTCGCTGCTAGCACCACCAGACCCAGAGTCGTGGTGGTCTCCAGAATCGTAATCGGAGGGGTCAGCATCGTCCTCGTAAGCACCACCAGAGTTGTGCTCCCCGTGATCGTCGGAAGAATAGGGGTAGAACTCGTCGTTGTCATCGTTAACCGGATCAACGTGCTCTGAAGAGAGCGAAGCATTTCCAGTCGAAATAAATGTTGGCGGGAAAAAATCAGCTGCTGCAACGTCCAAAACACCGCCATGAGACTCCCCTTGGGAACCTGTGCCCAAGGCAGGAGCCTGTGCCAACTGTGAAGGGCAAAATTGCGGAGAGGCCAAGTGGCCATCAAACTCCTCACAATCGTCGTCAGACTCATCGTAATACCCGGGAGGGTACTCCGATTCGTCCTCGCTTTCACCACTCTCAAACACTGCGTGAATGTCCGACTGTGCAGACGTGCCGATGGAACCAGAAGCAGAATCCACGGAATGAAAGAAATGACGCTCTACACGAACAGGAGGAGCCTGTCGTGTGAGCCTGCGCGTACTGGAGGAGCCAGTCGCGGGTCTCGTGGTCGTTATCTGTGACGAAACAGATAGGGTGTCCAAAATCGCTGACCCATCGCCAACGCCCTTCTCACAGAAAGTTACGGCCGGATTTGAAGAAGAATCGGACGCAGCACCACCAACCGCTGCGTCCCCTGAAACAACGAGATTCAAAATAATCGGCTCGAAAGATGTTGGAGGCTGCGGTAAAATCTGAGAAGCACTACGAAAATGAGCGAGCGCCCTAGCTTGGGCTTGGCACAAGGAAATGAGCTGAGCGCGTTTGTAGAATGAAACCTTCTCCAATTTCTCGTCGCACGATAACAAAAGAGCAAGAAGCTCCCCATCGGACAAAACATTCTCGAGAGCCATCGCGGAAAAATGATCCGTGAAAGAAAACGAACGCGAACAAAAGAATGCCGATACCACTCTGCCGTAATTACCCGTAACTGCCGGACCGTCCAAGCGAAAGCGAAAATCAGATTCCGTAGGCCGCGACAAAGATGGCTGAGCTCAAAATAAAGATAGAGCGAATACGAAATAAAATTTACGCTAAAAATCACGATACGCAAGCGTAAAGTGGGACCATAACCTGTTGTGAAACAGCACAGCAGCCACGGGGAGAACGCTCCCGGCGAGATAGAACGAACTCAATAACAGATAACATACGGGAATAAATACCCTGACTGACACAAGCAGAGTCACCGAAGATGACATACCGGAAATGACACGTGACAGTACGAACATGTCACAGTGCCAATTCCAGCAGTAGAGTTCAAAATTAATTTGACTAAATGGACGACGATAAAGGGCAACGTCTATCACAAACATTGTCAAGCACTGCTCAACATTGTCAAGCGGCGCTCGTGGATAGCTAATGAACTGTCGATCTTTGGGTTAGTAGGGGATCAACGCAAGACAAGTTAGTTGATCAGGCAGTGCCTTGACAACTACCTCTTGTCTTGCGTTGCTAAAAATGGAGTACTCTGGTTGGTCCAACTCGGATGACACGTCTGCGGACAAGGGTTCTTGTCAAGTCGTCGCTTATATAAATTTATACAAGGAAAGTAAAATATAAAAATATTCAAAAACATTTATATGAATAATATTCAATAATATTTATATGAAAAATATCCTGAGGAGCATGAAGGCGCACCCCGACGGGAGGTGACATGGAGCCGAGTGGCGGGAGGTGACATGGCAGTGGCAGACGTCTTGAGAACATTGGCGGAACCTCGATGACTGTTCCCTCGATGATGACAACGGAGTGCTGCGTCGATGGCCATCGAGAGCTCACGGGGACGCCTTCCATTGTTCTAAACTCTTGCGGGACCTGACGTGGAATTTGTGTGAAACGGGCAATTGTTTTTAACGTTTTAAAAACATTTCTCTCGATATTCCTACAGAAGCCATTCGTTCTTCTGCTCGGACAGCGCTCTCAGCGCTGTGCCTTGGTAGTGCTGTCAGAAGCCTTTGTCTCAGATTTTCGCCCTTTCACGAGTGGGAAATTGGTGCAGCGGCGTCTCACATATTCAAGTGGCTACTATCCACCAGTCACTACATGGGAAGCGTGTAGAGGGGGACCATCCTTATTAAATACAACTGTATTCCTTAAGTACCTTCTGTATTTTGCCAGGATTTCCCAGTATTTCGGAACGCTTCCCATGTAGTGAGCACCTACGGTTATCTATGGCAGATCTTCATAAGCCGACACCGTGATCACCGTGATCACCGTGATCCTTGTTATTACCGCCGTACCTGCATCCCACGCCCGCCTTGCATTGCTCGCTTCCCAGCTCGCAAACATATGTCATTGTGTGATTGTTGTATGTGTTCCGATGTGAGGATATATTACTATAGTATTAATCCCCGGTTTGGAACATTAGAATTTTCTGGAATTCTGCGACAATATCTGAAATTGTGTTTCTGGAATTCTGCGACAACCCGCTCTTGTGTGTTATGTGTTCCGATGTGAGGATATATTACTATAGTATTAATCCCCGGTTTGGAACATCCTATGGCAGATCTGCATAAGCCGACACCATGTGTCATAATTAGAGAAGTAGTATTATAGTAGATATAAGTTTCTGTTTGTGACAACTATGAATTTGTGTACTGCGATTTGGAAATACAGCTTGTCATAATTAGAGAAGTAGTATTATAGTAAATATAAGTTTCTGTTTATGACAACTATGAATTTGTGTAGATTGATCTGTGATCGTTGTGATCGCTGTGATCGGAGCTGATGAGATTACGGGTTGCTATGCTTGTCATTATTAGAAATTGATCTATATAGTAAATCTAAGTTTCACTTTCTGACACGCAACAGCTGCAGTGTGATTTATTGAAAAAGTGAGGCAATGGTTACCTAAAATATCGGGCGTTTCATGCTTTTTTTGCGATCGCAATCCTTGTCATAAACTGAGAATGGTGTATATAGTAATTTTAAGTTTCTCTTTATGACAAAACTTGATTCCTTTTTCTCTTCCGATATCTTAATGGCGACCCAGACATTCCACGCAAATTGTTTTGACATTTTACCGAACATTGATAGTAACTCAATTGATTTAATTATTTTAGATTTGCCTTATAATCAATCTGCTTGTAAATTTGATAATCAGATTATTGACTTAGATAAATTATGGAAACAATTGAAACGTATCGGTAAACCCCGAACGGCATATGTATTCTTTTGCACGACTCGGTTCGGACATAAGTTAATATCCAGCAACGAGAAGATGTTTAGATATGATATTGTGTGGCAGAAAACGGTCAGTTCTGGATTTTATCATTGCAATCAGATGCCACTACGCAGTCATGAGATGTTGTATGTATTCTATGATAAGTTACCGACCTACAATCCACAGATGACCGAGGGAATTGCGTACACACGTGTGCCGGGTAGACGTACAGAATTATATACTGGAAACAGTCCGAGAATTAATACAATATCTGATGGGAAACGGTTTCCGAAGTCTGTTATTACTATTGCAAATGGTAATTACAAAAGTAAGCACCCGACGGCGAAGCCTTATGGTATATTAGAGTGGATCGTTAAAACTTATTCAAATGAGGATGACTTGATATTAGACCCATTCATGGGTATCGGTACTGTCGGTACGGTGTGTAGTGATTATAATCGCAGATTTATAGGTATAGAAATAGATCATAAATATTATTCTCGAGCTAATCGGTTGTTAACAAATTGATCATTATATTGGTGTTTGATCTGCAAGCAAGATTAATATGGTCCACAGAGTGTTCTACAAAACAGTTATCAAAGAAATCTGTGGTGCAAAGGCTACGGGTTCTAAGCTATTTCTATGCTACACAGCCGACTAACCAGACAAAGAGTCCAATCATCATCGCAATAAATTGTGCGTAACAAAATGCGGTTATCTCAACCTCATACTTCAGCAGGAACAGGTTGAGTTCCTGGTTGCCAATACACACAGCAAGCTTGCGGGCCACCTTGTCATCGCAATTGTTCCACCACCCAATGAAGTCAACTCCGAGGTGGGTGAGTTGAAACACAATTGTAAAGATAACAGTGACAAACAACACCCTGACGAGGATATGTTTATCCTTGATAGACCTCTGCAAGAGTGCAGCCTTGCCTTCCGGCTGCAGATTCGTGTTGTCACGGGCCCACTGCTGGGCTAAGTCAGCCTCAGATTCGTCAAAGGTAACCCCGTTGCCAAAGCCTTGCTTACTCTTGAAACCCGCATCTACTGCTTGGTACCAACGCGAGTACACTCCGGCTTTCGGACCTCCACGGATTGCATACAACAGTTTTTTCCCTCCGTGTCCACGGGGGCTTTTCAGACCCTCCGAGGGCTCTCCAGAAGTCTTTGCTGGCGGGGCGGATGCCATATCTGCGATAAGCAAACAAGACACATACACACACATACACAGCAGGTTACTATAGAGTGCTCTATTATAAAAGCAAATATCGAATAATTCTATAGTGTAAAAGCTAATAAGTCTGTGCTTTTACTGTTCAAGCAATCCGTCGGCTTCTTTCAAGTAAAGTGCTCCATCCTTTGCTATTACCTCGGCGAGTTCACGAGCAGCAGCTTTGTTCAGCCGGTTTCTCTTAAAAAGCCCTTTTCCTAAAGTCATAGGCAGACCGTGCAGAAGGTTCTGTTCCTTAGCCTTCTTAGCCCCCTCGTTGGCCACTGCCGCACGGGTCATGCGGCCCTTTTCAACCTCTCTCAGGTCCGCATCAGACAGTGGTGTGACCTCACGGGTACGGTGATGGGCACGTTTCTTTCCCATACCTGCAAACGGATGAAGGTGAAAAAGATAACTTTTAGTGATAAGCTTGCACCTGCATAAAACACATACAGAAAGTTTCTCAGCACACACCTTACGTAGCAAAGCCGAGTTCGTCCTTCGGGTCCTCGCATGCATATTCGGAGGGTGTTCCAGAGCGGGGCGAGTCACTCGTGCCTAACTGAATACCGTCGGTCGGATCGTCAGCGTCAGCGTCAGCGTCAGCGTCAGGTTCAAGTGCAAAGATAAAGACTTTTGCGAGGGTCTCGGAATCCGTCTCAGTTATGGACCAGTCATAACCAGCACTATTCAAAGGACCATCAAGTATGGACTCAAGGTCATCTATCTCACATACTTCGCGGATCAAAACTTCGTTCAGGTTCTGAAGCCGAGCCAACGACTGGTTCGCCGCATCGAGTTCAGTCTCGAGCTGTTTCTTGCTTTTGCGACTGGTGCTCGCAGCGACTGCTGCTGCTGGAGCAAGCTGGGCGGCTTCTAACTCGGCAATGCGAGCGTCCTTGGACGCGACTACCTTTTCAAGTTCCTGAACTTTATGTTCGTACTCGTCAAGTCTAACCCTCAGCTCTGCTCTCTCAGTATCTGCACTCATGGAGTCAGCGATAGCGAGGTCCATCTCGTCAACTTGATATTTCAGTTGAGTTTCAAGGTCAGCAATGCGAGTCACTTTCATTGCCAGCTCAGACACACGCTGTAAGCTAACGATGCGTGCTGCCTGTGCTGGAACATCACCGTCAGTTACTGAAGGGGCTTTGGAGGGCTGTGGTGTCACTTGTCGTGACGCATCACGTGACCTAGGCACTTTCTTCTGAACCCCGGCGACTGGGCTAATGCCTATTCTACGAAGGGTGGGTATACCCACCGTAAGAGGTGCTTACGGTGGGTATACCCGCCCGAAGGGTATTAACAATTCCCGCTGATTGGCTGCGAATCACGGCATGTCACCAGTGGCCAACTTGTTCTAGACACTCCAATGAACCTCTATGGAGCCTCCACATGCGCCAGAAATGGCTTATCGGTGAGAAAAAGTGAAACCCAAACTCAGAAAACCTAAAAACAATGAGCTTCAATGAGCTTTTGGTAGGTCGCACGCTGCTCGTGCCCGCCGGGGCTTGTGGAAGGGAATGTGCTATTCAAAAAATTTAAGATATTTGCGAGGACCCCTAACAGCACCCTCTCGAAACGGTGGTGACGTCATATGACGCGGCGAAGCCCTCGGGAAAACGATACGGGATCACGTTCGAATTGGATGGAGATAACCCTGAGAAGGGCGAGGACTTTGTTCTTGAATATTTGGTGGGGGATCCGCCCCAAACGCCCTCCTCTGACGTGACCGCTCGTCCTTCTACAAACCCCGCGAGTCGAGCTTTAGTCTAAGTCGAGAACCAGGACCCAGTTGAGAGAGCCCGGCCTCGAGGTAATCACCAAGGAATGCAGCGCCGTAGTTTAGGAAATAACGGTGGTGCACCTGTAATACAGCAGTGTGAATATCATCTTTTTGGTGTGCATGCTACCTGATTTTGAACGTGCGATATGTGGAGGTCCGCGAGGCGGCAGCTCATGTGTACCCCAAGGTACGTCGGTCATATACCAAAATCAAAGTAAATAACGAAAAAAATAAGTATCTCGATATTATACCTAGCTCCAGCAGTCTACAAATAACGTTAATCGTGTATACCCACCGTAAGGGATAATTCCTACCCACCGTACTTTCTCCAACTTCAAGGGTGTGACATTTGGCCAAAACTTATCGGAGTCGTGCAAATTAAGTTTTCCAGCCTTTAATCAACCTCTTGGGACACAGAAAATTCATAGGTTTGACCCCCGCAGCCTACTTGCGCGGTCGGTACAAGCATGCAAAGTTTCGAATTACGGTGGGTATACCCACCGTAATATTTTTAGAATAGGCACTAAGTTTGGCTCTGGCGAATTGTGTAGTTAAGTTGTCGACTGGGGCCGCCTGTTCTTCAAAATAGTCACTGCGAGACTGCTGGTAGCTCTGGACGAATGAGTCACACTCAGCTCCTAACCGTTTCAAAGAGGTCAAGTCAGTCGCCTCAAAGGCCTTCTCACGGTCCGAAGCCAGTGATGCGATATAGCACGGCTTTGTGACATGGAAAGCCATGGTGTCACAGATACTTTCTAACACTTCAGGGTCATTCGAAGCTTTCAACCGCCGGCACTGGTCGACATACGCCTCTCCACCACCCTCAATAGATGCGACAACACGGCACGTAGATTCGTGGTGCTCTTCCATGCAGTGAAAAGACCCGCTGCAAACTTTTCTCGTGCAACGAATCCACGTGTTTTTAACAAACTTCCAGGTACCGCATGTCGCTTTTCCAACCGGACCGGCACGAGCAATATACGGGCATATGAATTGTTCTAGCGGTCTCCACACTTGCCCACGGCTGTCGGGCAACTCACTGACAATTTCGTAAGCGTTTGATGCAACGGCAGACATTTTAAAGATCGTAAAAAGATGGCTATACCTTGCAAAATGAGTGCGAAAAGCTGTGCTCAAACAGTGAATGTCGGACTGGAGATACTTTTCGTTACAAGTCAACCTGATGATTATCATCACCGTCGTCATCACCTTTGTGATTACCCACGTCATCACCTACTGGTCACGTCACCGACCACCTCTGTCAGTGCCGGTCACCTACTGGTCAAGTTCTGCATGATCGCGATCAATGCCGGTCACCTACTGGTCACGTATTGGATGATCGCGAAAAGTGCCGGTCACTTACTGGTCACGTTCTGGATGATCGCGAACAGTGCCGCACGTTCTGATGATGTGTAAATCAATCTTATGACCAGTAGGTGACCGGCATTGAAAGAAATGGCCGGTAACGTGACCAGTATACTGTGGGGCTCACGTGGGTAGTGCCGCTTGTTGTGGGGCTCGCATGGGTAGCGACACTATTGATGAGACTGCCATGGGTGAGAGGATCCTCGTCATGCTGAGGGCTGCCAGTAGGGGAGTTGTGGGCGAGTTGGTGGGAGCTCTGGTGGTCAGTTCTCGCCTCAGGGGTCCCAGCTGCTGCCATCTGCTGGGTGAAGCAGAGCGAATTGACCGAGGACTCCTCTTCCATCACCTCAGGGTCTTCAGCGATGGGGTGGCTGTCGAGACAGGGCGGCGCTTCATCTGCTTCATGCGTTCTGACGGTGGTCATCTGCTGGGTGAAGCAAAGCGAACTGGGTGTGGAGGTCTCCTCTGCCTCTGAGCAGTAGGATGAACCTTCGGGGTTTCCTCCCGGAGTGGCCGGCGCGTTATCATGGTGCGAAGATGTAGTCTCTGTTGTGGGCTCGGCCAGCGAGGATGATGGAGGGGATGCTCCCAAGGGGCTGGGACCCAGCTTCCTCTGGTGTACTGCGTGTGTGCACCAGGCGCCAGGTAGGCCCACGTCTCCCGCTGTCCCGGGTATCGTGCCCACTTCGGTGTCCAGGGTGCAGAGGGATGTC